>UYWX01020376.1:53133-103323 GCA_900622495.1 Hydatigera taeniaeformis | reverse complement strand
TCAATTTTGAAATTGCTCTTTCCTTTCCACAACCGGATCATACGAACGGATTCCAAATCGGGATGACCCAACAAGCACACTTTGCCCACCGTTTTTTCTTCCAAGTAGAATTCCCCTTAAGGAAGCATTGAAAACAACTTATTGTAATAATTGCGGCCATATTATCGGCACTTCAACATTGCCGTTTAGTCATGGAATGAACTACTTCGAGGCAGTAGCATCCAAAGACATCCAGTCATGCAGAATAAACCGGAGAATCGGCCATCAATTTCGATTAAATGCCAATGATTGTTTGTGCCTTCAGTATCTCAATGGATTGGTGGTTTGGTGGCAGCCACCAGCAACGGCGGAGACGGACTCCAACTCGGCTGTGATCCGCGTTACCTCTACACCCCTTCCGCTCTCACCCTCTATTCCAAGGCTTCCAGCGTTTCTGCTTCCTTACCTGGTTTGGAAATGCAGAACGTGGGCACGGGCACTTGCGCCCTCTACACCGGAGTTTCCATGCAGTACACTCCTATTGACGCCTGCGTTAGCGCCGAGGAAGGCGCCTGTCTATCTGGTTTTAGCGGTGCTCTCGAGTCAGGTAAACAATTCTCTCCATGGTTAAGGGATTAGGAGGGCGTAGACTTTTCATCGTAGAGGCCACATTGACGTGGAAAGTGTTTCATGTCAGTATTTCGTAAACAAATCTCAATTGTCGGTGCAAATGCAAGGGATAGCAGTTAGTTTCTAATTGAGTATAAAAGCTAATCAGGTTATATGTATTAAAGGTTTAAATTCCGGATCGGATTGCATGCTCCTTAAATCATCCAATTGAAGTGTTAAGTGACGAAGGAGAGCAAGCCGGTTTTGGTGCCCTGCCTATCTCAGCTGTTATATTGCACAGAAATTAAGGTGGAAAGCTCTGATGATACCATTTTATGTAGTAAATTGTGGAGCCAACGCACGAACTATTTTTCTTATACAATAGTATTATTACTTGATTAGTGAGCTGGAAGTTTAGGCGCTTTACTAACGTGAAATTCTGACGACGAAGATGCGGCATGGAGGCTATGACAAACACGACTTTGCGCTCATTTGAAGTTGCACCCTCGGACTTGACAAGTTAATTAATAGCGTGCATTATGGACTTAGATGCCTAATGTACCAGATAAGCACCAGACCTAGGCATATGACCTGGGGCTAAGTGTCAGTCGCTGCCAGAGTGAGGGAAAAACTTGGTGCAAGTTTTTGCCACCATGTTTTGGTATCTTGTCGTGCAGTGACATAAAGACCTGTAAGATGCGGCTGTTTATTTGCGCTCTGAGACAGGTAGGAGCGTCAGTGCATAGGTGCGGCTTCCATTCCTCTCCTGTTGTGAACCCTTCTGTCATAGATTGCCAGTTAAATGTGGTGGCGTTCATGCTTGTCTGCTTTGAGGGATGCGATTAATGCTACTCCAGAGGTGCAGACGTTTTGCCTAAGGATATGTGTAGAGTATTTAAAAAGTCGCAGCATGAGGCAATGGGATGCATCAGACCGAAGTTGTTGAAAAGCACCATTTGCTCCTACGAGCTAATCAAAGACAAAGCAGCACATGTGGGGGAGCCTCCCAATCTTAACAATGAATAATTGTCACTGACACTTAGCATAAATAAAGCATAACGAATCGAAAAGGGCCTTTGTTTCGCATGAATTTTGACACTAGCTTGATAAATTAATCTGCTTTAGGGGAATAGAGTGATGTATAGCTTCGCAGGTGAGCGGTCTCCTTGCAACCTAAAGCTTGGATCTACTCAAGAGCCTAACCAAAGCGATTAGAAACAAAGACTTCAAAATAGACGTTTTTTATTTTACCGACGAGTATGAGTAAATTGGAGTTACGACGTGTACGTACGTGACCACCGAAGTCAAGCCCATCTTGTCCTTGCATTATTTATGGTACTGGACTTGATTGTGGCCTTCAAAGTTTGCCTGAACTTGGATTTGGGTAATCATAGAGAACCAATGAGGACGAGAGTAGCTTGCGGAGGCTCGGAACCGAGAAGTTTGAGGAATTGCATACTTTTAAACGGTTGTCTTGTGTGTCGTAAGGGTCGTGCGAAGAGCCACGGCCTGATCTCACAAAACCTAAGTATTGAGACAGGTCCCTTCATTATTTCTGATGGTTGAGTGTGGATGACTTCTAATTAAACCGGAGCTTGACCTCTTTCCCTCATTCGAACGGCTGTGCAGCTTCGGGACTAGGTCAGAAGTGTGACCTCTTGATGGGAGGGGAAACACGCGTTCCGTCATCATTTTGTCAGGAAATTCCCTGTACACTCACAAATCTCATGCTAATTACATAAAGCTAAGCACTTTGAAGATCAAAAAAGATTGAAATGATTTGCAGGCTGAGGAATTTTCAGTGTTTCATCTGTCATGTCTAAATGCTAAAGAATTCGAAGTAGTCACAATTTTGCGATACGTTGCTTATGCTGCTATCTCAAAAGCTTATCCTTCTCCCTGTAAGTAGCCCAAATGTGGTCAACGTTGCCAAAATATCGGTAAGTCCAAAGTAACGGCGTTATTACTGTATTAACACACAGGACGGCATTTCTGTGCATCTTTAGAGTTTGACATTAGACAGGCATTCCTGTAACCGTAAGTGAGCCTTTTTTAATAACTACAACACGTCCGTGTAATAAACCACCGGATCACTTCCCAAGCCTCAAGTACGAGTGAGTGTTTTACTTTAGCTAAGCCATTTTGGAACAAATTTAACCGTTCAGTGAAGAGACGGGTTAATTTGGAGGTGGTTCTCACCAGACGTGGGCCCAATGCCAGCAGCTAGACTATGCACGTTCAATCGGTCCCTCTGGAACGCATGTGTACAAGTTCAACGTCGCAGCTTTTGATAAAAGTGACAAGCGGTTGAAGAACAAATGCCCCGAAGTGTACTTCAAAAAGATGACGAATTAATAATACCAAAGGGAGGAATGCAAACGAATTACATCAGCCACCTCGATGATAAAAGCAACTGAACCAGATTAGGCACATGCGATCGGTGTCTGAACAATGAAAATTTTAGTCTTGGTTTGCGTTGAAGTAAATGCATTACAAATTTTATGGCTTGATTTTCTTTCCAATTCTGCGCCACCAATTTTGATAGTCGGTTTTGAGAAGATATTTCTCAAGTCATTTTTTTGAGGGGTGGCGGATGAGATTAAAAAGTACATGTTTTCACAATTAATACCCAGGAAAGTAGTAATTTTGAGCCGAAAATTGGTCACAACAAAATTAATTTTCCGTTTATTTGCTGCTTAAGGTTATGAGCCTGGAGAAGCATTCATAGTTCTTGGAATGCCTGGTTCCTACCTTACCGAGGGAAACGTCTTCTTCGGGCATTACCAGGGTCAGCGGGTTATAAAACAGCTGCGGCTAAAGAGCACACCGCAGGACCTCAAACACAAGGGCTTCAACTTGGGCTATGCTGTCGGCCTGTACAAGCATCACCGATGGGAAAATCAAACCACCAATCCTTCCTTCAGTCAGTTCACTATTCTCGCTTCGAGTCCCATATGGGTTGACAATGACTATCTGGGAGTGGTCATGCTTCTAACTGAGGCGCTCAACCTAGACTCGGTGGGTTAATGCCCTTGAATGAATAGCCCGTATCCATACATGCATGGCTAAAAATAGTCAATTCGGCTCAATTAAGGCTATCTTATTTGCAGCTGGACACGCCTTGAAAGAGGTAATAAACTCTGATGCATCCAACTTTAGATCCAATACATCAATGATAAATGGGGCCATATTGGCAGTTTCTTTGGATATAGGTAAGATTTCGATTCAAATCTCTCTCACCGAACGCCCAAAAGAGAGAACTCACCAACTCTCTTCTTTCGTAGCATCGCGGCCGCTGATTTGAATGGCGACGGAATCCCAGAAATTATAGTAGGATCACCGTACTTCTCAGAAAACCAGAGATTTATCAAATCCCAGCAAGGACCTGAAAACTTACAAGCCATGCAGGCGGACCAGGCAATGCAGGCGGACGAAGGAGATAATTCGGAAAACCGCTATCGACCGATAACTCCCGATGTGGGTCGTGTGTACGTCTTCTATGGCAAATCACAGGAAGGAGTTATGGGTGCAGGATACACAGAAGGCGAAAGCGAAGTAGGTCAGCGCGGCCATGGAGAGTACATGCATGAGCCGCCAGTGATCTTGAGAGGTCCTCGACGCTCTGGAGGTCGATTTGGTCACGTGGTTCTCTCAGTAGGAGACCTGGATGGCGATGGCATAGAGGATTTGGCCGTCTCCTGTCCCTTTTGTCAGGATATACGCAAATCCGTGGATAAGGGTGCCGTTTATGTGTATCTCGGGCGAAAGGATGGCAAGATCAAAGATGAGCCTGACCAGGTAGTTATCTTAAACATTTCTACAATTGAAGTTCTCTCAGACTGACTTATAAATAAGAAAAGCATTTGCATTAATCTCCTTTCTTTGATCTAAACATGCCATAATGACTTGGGCTGTTTATTCTACCTTTCTGACTGCTGAATTAGCCTGACAAACTTGTATATTTGTCGCTGTATGTGCTAATGGCCACACATTTGGATTGTGGTTGTGAACGGAACGGTACAACTTACTTCGTCCCAGGTTGTGTGGTCTTGAGTGGGAACGCCGAAATACTTAAATACTTAAAGGTTGCAAACATTTCTGCTAAACTCATTATTCCAGTGAACGTATTAATCAATCAGTGCCTATCTTCATCAAAGTTTGAAGATTATCATTTCATAGATAAAGGTGGCTAGCATTTTTGACAAATATCGCTTAATGATGCCACAGCCTTTCCTCTCCGTCCTTTGAAGTCTGAATTGACGTGCACGTGGAAAGCTTTGGAGTTGAAATGATTTTATGGATTTCAGGTAATCCATCCTGCTAATTTGCCCACAAAGAGTGTTTTCGCCTGCGAAAGTTCCTTTGACGATAATTCGCCTCCAAAACAACCGTTCTCAGCTTTTG
Source organism: Hydatigera taeniaeformis (assembly GCA_900622495.1). NCBI lineage: Eukaryota > Metazoa > Platyhelminthes > Cestoda > Cyclophyllidea > Taeniidae > Hydatigera > Hydatigera taeniaeformis. The sequence goes on along the minus strand of UYWX01020376.1, from coordinate 98,331 downwards.
GATGGAGCATGGCGTCAAAGTCAGATGTTGATGGAAACATGTCCCCCGACTTAGTTGTGGGGGACTATGAGAGTGAACAGGTCAGTGTAGATCTTTATCCGAGATCCTCCGAATAGTTTACTGATAATTGCTAAGTGATTGCTTGGTGATTTTGTGTTGAGTCTCCTATTCGGTCCCTCGAAATCAAGGCCTTGATTACTTTCCAGATCGTGACGCTTCGGTCCAGAAATCTAGTGTGGCTGGGACAGCCTCTATGGAGGCTCCCAGAGGATCCCACATTGGATTGGTCAGGTCCGCAGAACAGTCCCCTTGAATCTCCCCATTGTCACTACCGTGTTGCTCTCAGCCTCAGTCTCTACACTCGAGAAGCCTTTTTTTCCTCAAAACATGCTGTTACCCTTCGCTTCCGCTACCGTATAGATTTGGATAGTCGAATAAAGCAGGAGAACGAAAAGCGTCTACAATCTGTAAAAGTGGACAGCTCTGTGGTGGAAGACACAGTAGAGATAAAGCTATCCAACTTGAAGGGCCAATCAGTAGGATTTCGTCGCTTTCAGTTGTTCGAGTTGACTGTTAAACCACGTTGGCACCAGACAGCAAAACAATTGTGGAAACCAGTCGTCATTAACGTGACCGTTGAAATGTTTTCCGAAAATATGAATATTGGAGCAAATAAAGATTTCAAAATACCAAACTGGAGTCTCCACCCTTTAAAAGGGGAGCCCATTTTCCTTAGCCAGCCTATGTATTTCTCAAACCCCGACTGCGGCTACGACGACATTTGTGTACCCGACTTAAACATCGAGGTATACGATACGTCAGTGGGATTCGAATTTGGCGCAGAGGGTCCATCAACAATTTACTATAAGGAAAGAGTTAATGAACGTAACTTTACAGTGGCGGTGAGGAATTTGGGTGAAAATGCCTACGACACGAAAGTGCGAGTCCACATACCCGCCCACTTTGCCTACATACCTGACAAAAACTACGCCTGCAAGATCGAATCCGAACTGACTGAGATGGAGGAGGAAAGCATGGAAGAGAAGACGGAAAACGATGCTGAGGCGGATAACAGTAATGCAAAAAATGGAGTCAACAAGTCGAAAATTCCAGTGAGTCGTAGAAAACGTTGCACCTACCCATCGAACAAGCCCTACCATCCAATTTTTTTTAAAATTGCCAAAAAATTATGCAGATAAATGTGTTAGTCCATTTAATGTTAGTCTTCGGGCTTGTTTAGGTTAATGGATTTACTTTTAAAAGTTTTGAGAAATAACCTTTGTCTCTCTTGGTCACTTGGAATGCGTTTCAGAAATTTTGAACGCCTTGGAGGCAATGCGCTCTTTAGGTACGAAATTACGTCAGAAAGTGCTCGAAAGCTCTTGCAGTCTATTAGTCAGCAATTTCACCTCAAAGTGAAACATTTGTTTTTAGGGAAGTTTGGAGAAAGATTACACAATTTTGCAATCTGAACCCCCTTAGAGAAGAGGGTAACAACATGTGCTCATGACGTATTCCCAGTCTGTTTTAGCTTTCCGAGGAAAGATGACTGGTACAGGAGTGGATTGTTGTTACGAGGAAGTGACTCTCAATTGAAATAGTTTCAGCGTTGCAAATAGGGCAAGCAAAAAGGGGGAAATGTATCCAAGCTTATGAGGAAGAGGTGAACTGTCATTCAGAGCTAAAATGAACGCAAGAGGAGTATGCCTTGTTCTCCTCACAAGCAAAGTGTGGTCTTTTTACAGTGTAGTGTGTGCATTGTTGCTCCTCACCTGCGGATGTCGTCCCATGACGTTATCCAGTAATTCAACTCCATCATCTGGAATTGTGACCACAGGAAAAGTGCAGTCGCCCACTCTTATTAAGTGATTCGTCTCAACTATTGCAAAATGCGATTCACTTGTGTCCAAAGGTGGGCCTTTGCGGTCCGCTCTTCCACCGGTGCCTCATAACTCACCATAAATGGTTCTGCTGGTGGCGCTAGGGTGATTTTAGTGCAACAACTTGGCTAGGCATTTGATTTTGATTAGGGACAAGTGTGATGGCTCTTTAAATTTGTGAGCTTTTTAAACACAAGCATTTGAGAGCTCTGACACTGCAGCACCGTTAGAGGGTCTAAGTCCCAAGCCACGTTAGTAGCATAAACCCCACTTTTGATCGGCGATACGCACTCCACCTTCGTGTTCGATCCTCCTCCTCCTCTTCCCTCGAGTTAATCTTGTGCCACTTTGAACATTTACTTTAATGCAAATGTGTCGCAGCCAAATAACTACAAATATATCTTCCTTATTACGTTTGTTCACAATAATAATGGCAAGAGCTCATCCAGCTTTCAATAGTGGCTACTTCATATAACTCTTAGAAGGGATTTATCGAAAATGAATCATCTTCATGCGGTTAATTCTCGATCCACTATCGTTTACAAAACCAACACCACTTGGACACGTTCGATAGATTTTGATTGCCAAGCAAAGGCAAAGGTAAACTTTCAAGTAACCGACTGTCATGACTGCTTATGGCCTTCTATTTCCTGTCACAAAAGCAACGTGTTAAAGCTGCCTACCGAACACACTCCTGCCTGTGGCTATCAGACAGAATATGGAGAAACTTTTGTCTTTTATCCTAGTGGCTATTCAAGTTATGAATTCCAGAAACCCATTTAGTCTCACTTCCGATGGTGTGGGAAATTAGTACAGGATCATATTGCACGCACACAGCCCATATGAATCACTCCCCTACTTTTGGTGCAATCATGATTCTTGTGTGAAGCCATTCAAAAGCCTTAAATTCTTTGTTCATCACCTCAGATGTTGCATATTCCGGTCAAGGCATTAGTCTGTTAACCTTAAAATGGAGATTATTATGGGGCAATAAATCGGCAATTTAAGGACTGAATACTTAGTGTTGCTGCCATCTCTTTTTTATGCAAATTGGTGCAAAATACCTCCAAGAAGACAATTTTATAAATGACGAGTAGACTCATGCCTTTTGAAATCGACACATTCCTTTACCCGAATCCATGCAGATAACAACGGTGGTTTGCAGCCTCGGCAACCCATTTATCTCTACTAGTCAACAGTGGGAAAAGATTCGCTTTCAATTGGGCACTTCGGGGGTGTTCCAACCCCTACCTGGAGGGGTCCGAACCCGGTCCCACGAGCCACTGAACAGTTCTCAGGTCAACGGAAATGTCACCAACGCTGAGATCACTGACCCCATTTGGCAGCCCCCCAGAAGACTGGAAATTGTTGCTGAAGTGACAAGCGACAACGAGAATATGCGTGATCGAAAAGTGGTCGCGAAGTTCGCGTACAATCTTAAACTCTTTGCTGACATCAAGGTGGGTACAGTTGGTAGCGGTGTGCACCATCAATTCTTTCCTTGTATTCTCATATTGAAAGTAACTAGCCATATTTTCAACTCCCCAAATTGATAATAGTTAACAAAAGCAATGCCTTTGTTTGTTGAATAGTTTTAGACATTACTGATGAAAGTTTGATTTCCCAGCCATTTACGCCCCATGGTAGAAGGAAGAGATCTCTTGTGGTCTGTTTATGGCTTCCTTTATTAGCAAAGCAACAGCGGTCACTGAATATCGCGGGAGCAATCACTTTTGAACAGAATTAAGCACAAACTTCTGGACAAGATGGCAATAGAATTTACATTTCCAGTGCGTCCTTTGGGGTGGGCGTTGGACGCAAAGTTAGCTCTATAAATTACCTTGAAATGGGGAAATCTTCTGGGCATCGGAAGCACCTATTCTCACGATTTGCCTGCCACGCTCTCAGCTCATATAACTCTGGGGAATGGGAAAGTTCGGGTTTATTTGCTCGGTTTTTAAAGTCCTCTATAAGCAAATGACCACCAAAACCTTTTCGTATGGATCTGCATTGCATGCTTTTCAACCCTGTAGCTCTCTTCATCCTCAGTGGGTCATACAGTATTTGATCGGAGGAACTTCTCCTCACAATTCACAGAGCGTCAGCGCGTGCACCCAGAAAGCATTGGGCCTGAGTTTGAGCAGATTTTCCTCGTGTCAAATCTGGGGCCTTCACCCATGGAGAACATTTGGGTCAACTTGAGCGTGCCGCTTCAAACCGAATCTGGCGACTTTCTGGTCTACCTACTAGACCTCATCCGAACTCAAAACGTTGGCGGTGGGCCGCCTCTACAAATTCCTTTTGTTCCTGACGTAAGTGACCTTCAATGCCCATATCGTTCTCCACATCACTCGTAGCGGTAGTAACAGTAGAGGCAAGTGACAGTTTTAGATGCACCGAACTTTGTTCAGTTCAGTCCTGCTAGACACTTCTAAACTTCATTATTAATTAGGTCGACTCGCCTTGCTTTACGTATAAAGTCACTACTGAAATAACTCTATGAATCGCACCTTCACACGAACGTGATTCGCGAGGCGATGGTATAGGGGAATGGTTTATATATTTCCAGAGCGAGTACTTTCATGTGGTGCTGAGAATTGCAAGCCTCTAGCAAAGCTCTTGCGACAGTGTTTGAACTCCCACATTTAGCCAGTCATTTCCCTCAGCAAAACAAAAGTTTAACTCAGCATCATGCAGCTCTATGCAAGCGAGGGAAAGCTCTAAAATAGGAGCCTGAAAAACTGGTATATCACACAATTTTTCGCAGCAGTTATAAAAGGATTGTCTGCAGCCCAAGTTTTTTTACTTTTTCCTTCTCACTGTCGATCAATTATGCGTGGTGCTCTGGTTTTTAAGTGTAAGTTGCTCCTCATGATTTTTTTGGTAATTTAAGCTGTTGTAAGTCATTTTAAAATTAACAAAGCTATTCAAAATTTTTAAAGCTCACTGCCTATTTCGATCGAAGTGCAGATATGCACGGCGCCCGTAAGCTTGAACCGAGAGGCAAGGCAGGCGCAAAGTTTTTCGTTGTCCTTATCTGAGGCCTTAATTTAGCCTCCATTTTGTTTTTGCATAAATACGAAGTTCAGAAGTTTGTGTGGACCCTTTTGTTGAGGAAATTGCTGATCACATTTGAATGCTTAGATAATTTTAGTAACTTAGAGGTAGAACGGCTATTTTAGGCGGCCTTAATGCACCACGTCCGCCTTTTTTCAGGTTGTCAGTGCTGACGGTCAGCTAAGAGGCACCTGCTACACTCCCGAGTCAGCGATCAACCCATTGCGTTTGACTGCAGTCGATCGAAAACGCAGCGGAGGTCCGAATGCTAGTAAAGGTCGCAACTTAGCACGACCCTTCCTCTATCGAGATCGACGCGACACAGAGAGGGCTTTAGACACTGCTTATGAGCCAGCGGCACCGATGCGTGAGGCGCGATCCACCACCGGCGGGGACATCCTGAGCGAGCGCATACAACAGCAGAAAATCGTGTCCTGCAATCGCCCCCTCGAGAACCTTGGTTCACCTGTTTGCTTACATGTAGGCTATCGATGTGTCGCTTTTTCACTTTTCTTTCAATTAAATTAATTTTATGCAGTGATCATTGAATTGGAATAGGACAGTTTAATTAGTTTTTTAATAATGGTCGAGGTGAATTTCTGAAGGTGAAATACGTTGCTATTTGTCTGAATTCACACTAATCAAATTTCGCTAATGCATCGATGCGGAACCTCGATATCTAACGTGCACACATTTGCCAAAAAACAAACCTTAAATCCACTACCCTATCGAAGTAATTGAAGTATTGGTTGTGATTGAATGCTAATACTGTATGCAGATTCCGTGCAAGATCGACCGGCTTGGTCGAGGCGACGCAGTACGGATAGTCTTCCGTGGATGGGTGTGGGCTGACACCCTCTTTCGACACAAATTTTCTGACATCGCCATCGTTACAACGGCAACTGCCCAAATCCCCTTATACGCCTTTGGCATTCCAGTGGCGGGTAATTTCAGCATTACAAGTTTGACCGTCTCGCAAAACTTTGTTTTCGAGGGCATTAAAATGATCATCACCCAAACCATCCCTATCCTCCCCGTCATTGTTGGCGTAGTATTGGGCATCCTTCTCTTAATCATCATCATTATTATTATGTGGCGGTGTGGTTTCTTCAAACGCAAACGTCTCACGGACGAAGCGGCTGCATCGGCAAATGGTGCAACATCTAATGGGGAAACCGGTCACAAACCAGTTTGAGACGAGGAGATCGACTGATCACATACAGTCTCGTGCCTTCTTTTCTCACCTAAGAATATTTTTTGGCAGATATAATCCTATTTCTCCAACGAGAAGTTAGCACTGTACAGCCATAATGCTTGTGAACTTTCACCAGTACTATGCACAGAATGTAGACCCTTACATGCATTTAGAAGTCCGAGGCCTTTCAATGACACGCTGTCACCGTACACCTTCTCTCCCATTGCGCTTCCCCTTGACGCCCTTCTGTGGGCAGTAGAGATGCGTTTGTTGTAAAGACGTTTCCCTGTACTTGTTTTAGAATAAACGCTTTCACTAAAACATTATTTCTCAACTTAAAGAGGAATGCTGATCCCACGTTCCGACCTTTAAAGATATACAAAAGCAAATGCCTTCCCCGTCTATTATTCCTTTTTAAGAGGAATTGAAGTCTTAGCCAAAAATTTCACCACTATCTTCAAGAATAGTGGCGAAAAATGTGGCTAATTAGCGATGGTGACGAAAGAATGCTTGTCAGTTAGTTGAGATTGCATTGTTTTTGTGCTAACCATCAGCTAATCCCCAAAGCTCCGTTTTGACAGGAATGAAAGTTAATGTTTGAAATGAGGGCGTGCTTGGATGTATCTCACTTTGTTTTTGTTCCATGAATACGCAGAGGTGATGGTTTCGAATAAAATGACAGTTCAAATGTGTTTACGCTCATTTGCACTGATATTTATCGACAATGATCATCATTCCGAGGAATCAAACAGCAAAGTTGTCCTTTTGCGGGAATGTGATAAGTTACTCGGGTTGGCGCCATTAGCAACGACAACGGCTCCTCATCAACTCACGACCACTGATCGTAGCATATCGTTTCGTTAAGAAGCAGAAACTATGCGGAGCTACTTTTGAATTAGGTTGGGAGCCAAAGGAACGTGTATCAAAGCAAGAGGCGAGAGTTGTTTGCTGCATTAGTAAACGTCAGAATTAAAAGTAATCGAAACGATAAGAAATTGTTCACGTTATTGCCCGTTGAATGCCAAATGAATGTCAGCCTTTGGTTGCTTTAAAACTTAAAAGCATGCAATCATTAGGACGTCATCGTACCACAAAAGATGTTTTCCAAATTGACGGTGAAAATGTATTGCCACGTAGAAGAATGTTAGAAGAAGAATAGCACCAAGAACACATTGTACAGTAATTTTGAAGTTATTTGCTGTAAGGAAGTAAAAGTCCTCCCTCCCAATCCAACTGGACAAGGGAGGACGACTCTCCTCGCCTGGTCAAGTATTCATTCCCATTGTTGCCTACTGTGTCTATTAAAAATTCCGGCCTCGTAGCTTGACAACGGCGGTGACGGTATTATCGTTACAAAGCGGAGACAAGTTGTTGGTATTTTTGGAAAACGGGTGAGTATTTTAGCAGGGTAGGATCCACATTCGTCACGGGACCTACTGGGAATGAGCATCGATTCCTTCTGCTGATGGGTTTGCGCACGATGCCAAAACATAGCTGAACATTTTGCTCTAAGTAGAATTAATTAAGTAATAGTAAGGCCTTAAATGGATAGTTAGTTTGTAAATTACTGCATAATTCAAAAAAAATACGGGTCAACTGTAAATACAAAATAATGTTAGCGACAGATCACGCGCAATCGGTAAAAGGTTCAGCAGTTCAGTAATTCGACATCCTGTTATCACCATCAGAAAAGCAGAAACTCATTCTTAGGTCTTTCTGACCACTGGAGCTCTTGACACATCGATATTTCTGTAATATCGGAAGGTTGTCGCCCGTTATCTTGAAAGACGAGGCTTTGAAAGTGGCAGTACATTAGTGGAAGGCGGATTATTTTACTCCCAAATGTGCCATAGCTGAATGGCAGAGGCTCAAATTGCTATCTCTGGTAGGTGACTACATGAGGCATTCAATTCATGTCAGTATTCTATGAATCCTTAAGAAAAGCTTGGCAAAGTTACAGAATTCGTAGCTCAGAAGCTCTCCACCCGGATTTAGTAAAAAATTCCCTTTAGATTTTCTAGCAGACACGGCAAATATGTGGCTATGTAAGTGGCTTCAAAGTGGTTAGATTGAAGGTTATGCCAATTCTTGATTTTTAAATTACTCCAAATATTTCACCGTTTCAAAATTGAACTTCGATAGGTTCTGCTATTTCCAAGATAATCGGGTCTCTTTCTTCCATCTCGCTCACATCTACTGTTCCAAATCTTTCTTTTAAATATTTTATTTGTTTTGCATAAATGATACAACAGCGTCCGCTTTTCTGTCTGCTCAGTGGCACGATCGTGGCAGTCTCGGATATTCGTATCTGCACGGCCACACCCGTGCCTTCTCGGCCACTCGTTGCTTTAGAGAATAATCGCTGATGCTCTCTGATTCTACACAGTTCTGCACATATCACTGTTCCAAGGGAATTACCAGAGCGAAAAGAAAAAAAGTGAAATGAACCAGGTTTTCGATAGATCTCATCGTACATGCGCATTAAGTGCAGCCTTTTGGATCACTCCAATCTCTGTGACCGAAAACCAGATAGACTGGACTAGTACCGCCGAGTGTCCCGTGCTGGAGGCTGTTGGTGTCCACACGAAGTGAAGATGGTGTTGAGAAGGGACGATGAGGGACAGCGAATCGGGGCGGAAGTTCGTAGGCTGCTGCGAGCGTTACTTATTTCCGTGTGTTGCATCGGACCGCTCTTTCGTTCAGACGCTTGTGACTCCGAGTCGCTAAAGGCTGTAGAATGTATTGAAGTCGAATTTAGAGGACAAGAAACGTGTCAACCGTTGTTGATTGCTGCTTAGACGTGCAAAAACCTCGTCCTCATCCTCTTCCCTTGATTATTTTTATCATTCTGAGCACGACTAACTCAAATACTTCATTTTCAAAGGCAACTCATTGCTGAAAAAAGCAGTAAAAAAACCTTATTTTACAATTTTGCCTACAAATCTAAATAAATAGCAAACCTTGCCAAATGTGTCCAAATTTTATCCTAAATTTGGACCCGAGTAAAGAAGAAGAATAATTTTGTGGTCGGATTCAAGAGTTGCTGCATTATTAACAAATGATGCGGACATTGTCCCCTCACCAAAAGCCTCCCTCCTCGATTTTGTTAATACCCAACCTAAAATATCCCAATGCCCTGAACATATCAAAATGCTCTCATGAATTTCCTGAGCACACCCGAAAGCGCTTTTCCCAACATTGAGCCAAAGTGCATGAAGTTGGCGCCACACCGTCCATTGGCGCAGTGTGCTGTAGGAAGTCATGAGGAGAGCCGAAATTCGGTAGACACTTTCATCGCTCAGTTACGGCTAAAAAGCCTTCGGGACTGGAGTTATAAATTCCGGTGCTTTCGTCCAGTGACTGAGACAAAATCAAAACTTCTAAAAACTGTAAAATATCAGCACCGTTAAAGAAGTAAACGAACTCAGAAAACGCAAACTAAAATACACATTTTTCAGCACTAAAAATTCAACATGTCATTTCTCGACATACGATTTTAATCACATCATATGGGCAGAGCTCGTAGACACATGGAAGGCGGCAGTGAATCTTTTGAGCAATTTACAGCAAGACTATAAGTTGTGAACCACAAAAGTTGCTACGTTTGACAATTGACATGCTTGTGTCAGTCAAACAATCCCGAGTGAGAAGAGAAAAATGTATAAGCTATTAGTAGGCTGTGATTGGCATTTCCCTTCCAAATCAAACAAGAAACCTCAAGTCATGAGTGATGGCTAGGATATGCTTTCCTGCACATTTCAGAATCCTATAATGAAATGTCAAATAACAGCCTTACTCTGACCTCACCTTATGGTTGACATTTTAACACCACATTGCCAGTCCTGAAATCCTCCCACCTATTCCGGTCATTTTTTTGTAAAGCCAATTGCTCACAGCAGCCTTCACGTCAAGTGATGCCACTTCTCTTCAGACCATCAGGTTAAGCTAAGTGGAGCACCTAGTTGGCACGACGCTCGGTAGCGCCGATGGCTGAACAAAGGAACAGAATGTGGAATGCCAAAAGCGTCTCCAAAACTTAAATTTGTCTTTCTCAAAAGGTGACGTGAGAACAGACAAAAGCGATGTTTTGTTGCATCATTGTTGCAGTGACAAATGAGGCTCATTTAATTCATCTTAAATGTCCTAATTTGCATCCCATTTGCATTTTTGTCCAAACGGAGAAGGAGTGAATAGAATTTCAAACAGTGCTAAAAATGTGTATTCAAGCAGGCGATTGCTACATGATTTGTGTCTTGTGAATTTTCGCCCACGGTGTGTACGCGCCCATTGCTCTGAAAGACAATACGATAGCAGTTAATATTTCTTTTCCTGCTGAAGCCATGTCGGCAAGCCACAAGGCGGCTGTATGTGCACACACCTGTTTGGGCGGGACCTTATTAGAGTCACGACGACGGACCAACTTTACCGCGGACATACATCATGAGAGTGATATGGCCTAGGGGGGAGGGGACGGTTGTGGGTGCAAGTGAAGGGAAAAAGGTTAGAGGGGAGGATGTGCATGCTTCCACCACACCAAAGTAACAGGGAACCGTGTCAATCCAGGTGATGAGTAATCAACCTCGCCATTTATGTACGTGACGATGCTGCTGGGATGAGAGAAAGCGGACCGCCTTTGTACTTGACCTCGGCACCATTTTATGAATGTAGATGTGGATTCCATGCCCAATTTTGCGCCGATTTAGAGCCAAATTCATCACATTCATTGTAGAAGGGGAGACATCAAGCTCGACTAAGGCGATGAGGTCATAAAACTTCTTAATATGAAGAAGAGGCACAAGGGGAATGCCTATTCGCCATCTCACATGTCATTTACCTGCCAACCTACATGTCTGTTCATCTAATCCAAAACACAAAGAATGATTGAAACTTCGAAAACAAATTTAAGGGCTGACCACTGAATGGAGTATTGAAAACTAATCTGCGTAGATAAACCAAATTTTAAATTCCGACTTCATGGCCAAATTTTACCCACTGGTTCGCTTTCCCGCCTGTCAACTACCCCGATGTGAGATTGCATTGGCAACCTATGCGTGAGGCAAAAGTCATAACACAGAGGCCATAAAGGATCGTACAAAACAGGTGCCACCGGGCGTTGCTGAACACTTAAAATAAAAATGCGGAAAAAAGAAAGTGGCGGCAGCATTCAGGGCTAGCGATTCCTTAAGCTATGAGTTCGTTTCAATCAAGTAAGAAGGAAATCGCCTTGAAGAGTTGTAGATCAGTGGCAGAAAAAAATACAAGCAATACACGGCAGCTATAATATCATGAATGTAAATTGTACACGATTTCAAATACTTACGAAAATTGGAAAGAAACTTTTGTTACTTTTATGGCTGATGCCGTATGAACCGTGTGAGGGCAAAATGTTGTTTCTACATCCGCGAAAATGAGATGCAATACTCGAAGTAACGTTTTGAAGGGACGCAGATGGGTATTAAACTGAACATTTAATTATCCCCAATCAAAACAGAACGAAATCGAGGTAGCTAGGAAGTGCGAATGCGTATTCTGGCGACATGCCCGGAGCCATTCTTGTAGCTCAAGAACCGCTAGCCAACGCAGTGGACTCCATTTTAACCACAATAAAAGGCGAGCGAGATTGTGGATTGCGAAGCTGATGGTGGAGAAGCAAGTTTTTGAATTATTGACTTGAGAGAAAATATTCGATGCTTTGGAGGTAGAAGGTGGTGAACATAGATGTCAGAAGGAAGATGAGTTTTGTCACAAATGGATAAAAAGACACTAAATAGCCACACTGCTAAAGAGATCCTCAGAGGTAAGCAGAAACGCTTAAGGCGGGCACAAGATCAGTGATGCATGAAGTGGGAAACTCAAGGCTTGGAAGCCAACGTAGCCTACTGACTCTTAACCGAAGCATTGAAAAAAACCCCAAGGCACAACGACAAAGCCACCTCTCCATTCCTGAGTGGAATGCCTTTTGTAATTGCCAAATGACAAATTACTTACAGCAGTAAGAAATACTGTTAATTTGTCTTATCTGAAACAAGCCACATTGGAATGGTGGCCTCCTGTTGGGGCAGTCGCGGGAACGGGGATGTGGGAACAGTTGTGCCACGGTGGACCCACGTGTGGGCTGTTAGGAGCGGTTTGGCAAGTAGAGTTAAGGGATGTGTGTAAAACGCGTACATACCCATTGTGCCACGTCACTGGGGTGTTTAATCCACCCCTAATATGTGTCGGTTCCCTACCACCAGCCATCAAAACCTCGCATTTGATGTTTCATAGTCAACTAGTTTGATTTGCAAGGCAGATTATCAAGATCAAACGAGAATTGGATTTACCTAGTCAGCCTTGAAGAAAATGGCATTATTTTATGGTTTATTTGACATCTCCTCCAGATTGTAGAGGCCGCTTACATACAGTTTATGCGCGGTCCTTAAGCCGAAATTCCTTCATTAATTTCACATACCTGTCTTCAACTAGACAGCCCATTACATACGATCGTGATCGCGGTATAGTGGAGAACTCATGATGCACCCCGACAAGTGGGTGGGGAAGATCTCTTTCGCTCTCTCTCTCTGGATTTCGGATCCTTTTCTGTACGCTCATTTAGGCAAAAGCGACAATTGTGATTGCATCTCCAATTAAGCAGCCCTCATTGTTGTTGACTGTAATTGACAGTAAAAACGGACTCGCCGTGAGTGAATCCCATGCGTGCACTGAAGCCATGAAGCGCTCTCCGAGGCGGAGCACTGCGAGTACAGGGAGGGGTACTTTGGTTGAGAGCGTTGCGCCCGGACTCCCTTAGAAGGCGCTCCAGTCCGTGCAGAATGTCCTTATTTGGTTCTGGAAGGTCCTTTACCCGCATTCCAAGCAGTCGACCAACAATATCCCTAAAGTCGCGCAGCTAAAACGCAACGCATAAGATTCATTAGCCACGCGAAAGGCTTAAGCCTTGAAAAGGAATAATTTTTCACGCTCAAAATGCCGCATTTTTACGATGTGATGCTGAAACATCATTCATTAAATCAATTATTTTAACAATTAAGAGATAAAATGGGCTTTGGGGTTCGACTTTAACCCCACGGAGAGAGATAGCATGCGTTTGTGACATCAGGCCAACATAATGCACTCCTCTTAGGAGCATCTGCATGCGCTGTCAAACAACATCAGTTTCTAAACGATGACATAATTTAAGCTGAAAATTTACTTTGTGTTTGCTCATTGATCACCATGGGACTCAGAAAAACTTGTTTTGAACTTTATGGTTTCATAGAAAGAACGACCACGAAAAGATTCCGGTCATCTTGGACTACATTAACGGTGTGTTGCGTAGTTCAAGGCGTTCATGTCTGCACGCCTCATAAGTCACATGAAATGAAACCAACTAGTCGGCATTTCCACGGAACGGCTACTGCCTATTCGGAGGTATGGCCACTGATGGCGACACAGGCGTCTACTTTAAGTAGGCTAATAACAAAGGTGGAGGAGAGATGCACAAGAGGTGCTGCTCTTGTGTCTGACATGGTTTAACAGTCAACAACACAACGTCCGAGTCGCAGTTGCCATACAATCAAAAGATGCATTTTTCGGCACCGAAAACAGACGACGATCCTTCCAACCATTCCAAATGGCAAGGCAACTTTATGACCTGCGAGAAGGTGTGCAAATGGACACTAGAACGGTTGATTTATGCGGCTCAACGAGCGCACGACCACAAGAGTAGGGCATTTCACTCCCAGTCTCACTTTCAGTTACGCTGAAAAAGTAAAAAAAATTGAGGGGAAAATTGACGCGTAGATGAGTACTTCGGAGACTTGGACTTTAACATGCCCTTCAATACGTCCCAATTGCGTAAATCTGCCACAACAAATGGCCTCGCGGTAATTTCAGACGTACAGAAGAACAGCACAAAGGAAAATGCTTAAATGATTCCACTTCAGAGGAAGGGAAGAAGAGAACTTAGCAATATTTATGTGATGGCCATGAGGTGCAACATTGGCAGATTGAAAAGTGCCTGAGAAGGACGTATTGCACCAGAGTAAAAGTTATTCATTCCAAAAATCTCATGACTTCCCCAATATTTCAGAGGCAAAACTGTTGGTAAATCCATCAAGAGACAGCACACAAAGATAAAAGCCTTGTTCTTCTCTTACTCCACAAGTAGCCTAGCACGATGCGATAGTGTGACTTCCAAGAGCATGAATTGTTATAACTCTTCACGAAACAGGCTCAAATAAACGCCAAATATATGTGCACGCATTTATTGAATTACAAAGGTGTTTTTGTGCTGCTAGAGGGCATTACCTATTTGGGGTTCCGCCTTGCACTCCCCTTGACGGTGGCCTCAAACCCAACTTCATGACGGCAATGCATATTCTGTTCCAGTACTGTGCCTTCCATCATCTCCAGCGTAGTCGGGTAGGGACATTTTCCCGTCAAGCAAAGCTTTTCCCGCATCTTCCAATGGGTTGTGCATGCACTGAGGAAGCAGTCTCAACCCCCATTAATTAAATCAGTAAAGAATAAGCCACATCTCTACGAAATCGGATTTAGTCTTTGTAAGCAGCAAGTTTGGGTCGGGAAAAGGACATCCAGGAGAAGAAAAGCCCAAAATAGTGGGTCGTGTAGTTTAACGAAAAATTCTCTCTTTCGTTGGGTGTTAATTATCATTCTCGTTGAGCGTTCTCGGAGCTAGTCCGGCTTGAACAAGTTGGCATATTGTGGAAGCAATCAAAAGATACAACATCTCATGGTGTTGCTTAGAAGGGATGAGCAGACACTACGCATAGATGCATGAAAAGGGATAAAGCCGCCTTGCCTCCTGAGCCTCTTTGAGAGAATCCTCTAGTGTCTGACTAGCATCCACATCGAAATGAACACGCTGAGCCTGCTGAATGGGGTTTCTTGTCATTGCGACCTTTTCTGTCTCCAACGTAGTGGTTAGCTCCTCGATTTGATTGATCTGTCGTTGGCGGATCTCCTCCAGATCCCGCAGTGACTCTTCCAACCTAGCGACTCGAGTTGTCTCTGCTTCCAGCCGACTCTATGACAATTTCAAAGCACATAACCTTTGAAGAGAAGTCATTATTAAGGCACTTAAATATGAACGTCGAGTGCATAGAAGCTCTCCTTCTTTTGAAGAACGATAATTAGAGCCGAACCATGCCTAGGTGCATCTGCTAGTTCAAGAAAGAGCGCTGATGTCAAAGCGAATTATTTGAAGACTGGCTGTGCAGAGTGAGAGAAACTCCATCTTCTGCCGCAAAGGCACAATACATGCACTTGATGGTGACAGGTGGCAAGGGAGATCGAGGCACTAACGCAACTCCCTGCAAACTACAATAAAGCTCAAAAATCGCTTTGCATAAAGGCATGGAGAGGAAATCTGTTTAAAGCATTGCTTGACAGCTTGCACCCCATACAAACTGAAGATTCTACCGCAGGAAATTCACCCGTAGAAATGAGCCTAAAACAATATGATTTATTTTAACCGAAGGTGAACTTTTTTCCAAGCTGGCTGCTGATCCCAAGAAGGAAAAATTATGAAATGGTCAGTTCCTTCGTTTAGGTATGTCTACGAGGATTGAAGTGATCTCAGTAATATTACGAGCATTCTTTACAAAGGCGACTCAAAATATGAGCTGAGTTTTGAGACTTCTCCTGCCTATGCAACTTTTAAGGTTGTGATTCTGAACTTCTTAATTAATTCGCTCTTAGTCGATGTTTCTGGGGCATTTAGTGAGGGAATTCCCGGCAAGCACGTCTAACAGTGCGGGCATTGCAAATGTCAAAAACGGAGGCACGTTGTGTTTATCAGACCTTCAGTAGCCGGTGCATGTTGCACAGTTGGAGTGCTAATTCCCCTAAGATGCACCTTCAACCCCATAAAATCTGGTTAAGCAAATGCCCCTGCAATGCAGCATATTTATTTGTTCGGCACTATTTCTTGCAAAAGGAAAACTGCGCTTTCACTTGTTCCATTTAAGCTCATGAACAGAGAAGAGGGTAAGTTGGCAGCACCAAAGATGTAATTTCCATCAAAGACGAAAGCGGTTCTACCACAATTTGCCTGGAAACTCTAAAACCATTTCCTCCCATCAGAGTAGTACACACATAAAGTAATAATACGAGACCTAAAAAAGTAGGGGACTTTATGGATGTGAATGGTTTAATCAGTCTCCAAAAAAGGGAAATTTACCTACGAAGGTGAGAAATAGACTACTTTGTTAAATTCGTGTCCTTCTTTTTGTAGGCAGTCAAACACGGCATGAGAATAGGTGAACGTAGATAATTGGAGAAATTGAGGTGGCCCACATAAATTATTGTCCCATTTTTTATCAAACAAAGGCCTGTATTCCTTTCCGGAGCCCATGCGGGACAGCTTAGGTGGGAGTGAGGCGAGTGCTTTGTCATTTGCTGAGCGAGGAGTGAACCTTTAAAGGACCCAAATTCTCTGCAGGCGCATCTCATCTAGTTCCGCTAATGAACAAACTATCCGTCAACCAATGAGTAAGTTAAAAATGCTGGCAATTGTAAAATCCTGAAGACATTATAACGAGAAATCAAGCAACTCAACCTTTTTTTTCATTTACCTTAACATCTTTGCTGTCTTTGAGTTGCATCCTAAGCTGCAATACCTCAGTTTTCAATTTATTTGCCTCAACTTCATTTTTACGTAGCTGTGCGGCACGTTGCTCTGTGAATACACGCTTTTCAGTGGCCTCCGCCTCGTTCTTCTTGGCTATCGCCAATTGTTCCTCCAGCCCTTCCACCTTCCGGCGCCATGCCCTCAGCTGCAGGTCGCGGCTTGCCAGCTCGTCCTGAAGCCGTTGCATCCGTTTGTGGAGTTTAGGCGCTAACTCGCTCTCCGGTTTGGCTGGCGAGGGTGTGCCCAACTGTTCAATGTAGTCTACAGACATAGAAAGTAACCACTCTGCTTATGCGAATAAAGTAGAGCATTTAGCGGAATAAAAATCTCAGCAAAACTGTGGTGCAAGTTAATTACCCATTGTGTAAGTAAAATCTTGCCGCTTCCAACATTTCTGGTGCGTTTGTGACTGATTCCTATCTCGTTTTCGATATTAAATGGTGCTTCAAATCTCTTTTGCGTAAAAGTCATTCGAGTTTAATGTTGAACCCTTTAAGTGCTAATTTTGCAAGCATTTAATTTGAGTTCTTTGAATTATGTAATTCTCAAAGACTTCGTTCTAGCTCATACATGCCTCCTCCATTTGGGGAACAGCACTACTTTCTTCAAGACTGTTTCTTATTGGAGCTGTGGTCTCTCCCTTAGCGTACCACCTTCTGCAACCACCACACAGTCCGAGAGACCGTTTCTGCATCAAATTACATGGAATAATAAAAAGAAAAACGCACTGTATAAATTTGCATTCACTGCCATTTGGGCGTCAGTAAACATTAACGAATTGAACAGACGACTACAGCTACTGCAACATTAATTCAGTGAAGGCAGTGCTTAGGATGCCAAAAACACTATCAGTTATAGTCGTAAGCCTCTGCTTACGTAAATTACAAGCAGACAACCTCAAAACCTAGAAAAATCCAAAAAAGGGTGAGTGCACCTTTTGCTTGCCGCTTCAAAAGTTGAGGGCGCCCAATGCGTTAGCAAAGCAATGCATGCCGTCCTACTCACGATCACGATAGAAAACAGCTTACTAAGGATGAAATCGCGTTGTTTAGTGACGTCCATCTCCTCAAAAACCGCTTGACTAACTGGAATTCGGTATTCCAATTCCTTCAAAAACTGTAGCAACTAAAAATGCAATTCCGCTGGTTAATATCCAAAGAAAGAAAAAAATGGCAAAGAGGATACGCACTTGCCCATGAGAGTTTTCGAGATCAGTTGCACAAGGCAAAAACTCAACAGTCTTAAGAGGGCTTTGGCTTCGTTTCGTTTGACTTTTCGAGCCCTCCTCCACCATCTCTTCAAATCTTCTCTCCGATGCTGCCACTCGACCGACCAATTCCGTCACCTGAGATTGCAAACTGCAACAGGTCTGCATTTGAAGGGGAAAAATCCACTCAATTGTATACAAAACTCCAAATGCAGTTAGCGAAATCCAATCATTCAAAGGACTGTTGAAACAAATTCTCGAAAAATAACTTATTGCAATAACTACAAACACTTCTTCAAGCCTCGTCGTTTCTAACTGCAAGAGGATCTTTCTTCAAACTACTAATTTGTGGTTGCACGGTCAAGGGTTCGCAACTGACCTCAGTTTGGCTTGTAAGCGTTGCCAACACTCGACGAACAACATCAATTATTTCTCCTTCTTCCAAGCTTTCACAAACCCAACCTGACTCACTTAAAGAATCAGCAAGGCTTTGTCTAAAAGTGCGCAAAATGTTATTTGGAAACCTATCGATTGGATTTGTACATATCTTAAGGGTTGATGTGGATAAAAACCGGAAATTGTTAGTTAGACTACCGCAAGAATGAGCACTAATAACTTATTATTATTCGCTCCGATTTACCTGAAGCTTTTACCCTTTTCAAACGTCCCCGAAGTACGCTGGGGTGAGTTTGCTTCGGAGTGTGGGGATGACATTCTAATTTCCTTCCCTTCCAAGTTCAAGGGATTTAATTTTCCTTGCACTGTTCCGTCCTCTAAATTCGTTGTCTTAATACATGTAACGCACCGATGAATACCTCATAATAAACACTAGCAAATAACTTTCCTTGAAATTAAAGTTGCTCATAATACCCAAGGCTTAAGGCAATGACTAACGAACAATAAAAGACAGTTGCTGTGGTAACAGCTGCGGCAAGAAGGGAAAGACCAATACACGCCTACCAACCCTATTGGCCTTCAAAGTGAATGGGAAGAGACCAAAAATTTTAAGCTAATAGCAACGCGACATCAGCAAAATAAACTGAGTGAGGAGGGTTGTGGGGCTAAAACTGGAAAACCTTACTCTTTACCCAAGCAGTAAAAATAAAAGCCACATAATCTCCACGTTTTTCTCATAAACTCAAGGCTCCACAAGACTGAGAGGAATGAAACACTCACTGTATTTCCATTTTTTGGTTCCTCCCCAGTCCCAGTGAATCGTCTCAAAATACAGTTCGACTTAGCAATCACACTCTTCAAGTGGGCTATTTGCATGTCTTTTGCCGTAAGGTTGGTTTGGAGTTCCTCGATGCGAACTGCGTTTTGACGGGACAATGTGATGCTTGTGGCAATCTTGTAAGAAAAAAGTGGCTTCACTAACGATAAGTTGTAAAAATCAATTATACCCCTCTACTAATGCATAAACCAGAGCGCTCACTTTCGTCTTAAGCCTTTGAATAGCTTCTTCGGAGAAATCGGTTTCTTCGTGTTCAGCAAGAGCTGATTTGGTGGAGGTTATTATCACCTGCATCCATTCAACCAAACTTTTAAACTTTCCATCGATTTCTGAAACCTTTTGAAGTGTCAGTTCCTTATCTAATGTTAGCTGCCTAAAAATAATTTTTAGATCGATTACCAGCAATATAAGCTAAAGTAGTGATGGTTAAGTTTACTCAATTGTTTGTTGCTGATCAATTATGTGAGAGAGGGAGTCGCGCAGATTTTCCTCAGCCCGCTCAATCTTATCACGCAATGACAATGCCACTGGTTCCAAAAAAAGCAATTTTCTCCTATCTCTTTTAACGACAGTCGAAACACCCAAATCTTGTTCGCAATTGTCATTTTTATTTTCCATGAGCTCGATATTTGATCCGATTCTATCCTTCGATTTCGTTTGAAGACGTCTAAGCTCACCAACCTGAAACACAGTCATAGCCAAAAAAGGATTCACCTGAGAGAGCACAGCCTCAGTTTCTCGAATGTCATGAATTTCATTTGGTTGTACGAATTGATTCTGTGCACGATGAAGGCAGGAATTCATCCCGCTACAAGCATGAAAACAGGAGAGGAGATGCCAGTACCTAGATAATTTAGCAATGGTCCTATCCTCTTCTTCCAGATCCTGCTTGCACTGATTAAGTCGCTCTTCAAGCTGGAAATCAAAATACATCGAATGACCCATGGCGGGTAATAGCCTAAGTATAGCTTCTAGTCACTTTGATGGCTTACACTAAGTTCCTAGCCTAGCTTTCGTTTGTGCAGGCTAACTAACGACTGAGACTTTGTCGTAACATGAAATTAATTATAAGCATAGTGGCAGTAAGAAAGTAAGTATTTCATTATTGATCGCATGCTAGGTGGTTAACATAGTGCATAGAAGATAAACTGATACATTTTCACCAAAAACTTAAAGGATAAACAGAACATAATAAATACGATGAGGATCACTAGACTCAGCCTACCTTGGAAAACGACCTAGAGGAGATCATTGAGCAGTAACAAAAATGCGGACTATGACCTTCCAAATGGTCCTCTATGTTACTAAACAAGAATTTGAATGTTTTAAGACTTAAAAGAGGTGCAATGCGCTACTGACTTCTTTAGATTTTACAACATGATAGTTCACACCAAACTTCTACCACCTTATTAAAATGCAGGATCATCAATTAATTTTCGGGAAATGACAAAGCATTTATCCACTTGTGGCCTTTTATTGCTAAAATTCTCCACTAATGTGAAGGAATGAGCGGAACTTAATATTCATTAAGCAAAATCGGTTGACACTGAAATTTTTTGCTTTGAATTAAGACGCCAACTTGAATTACCTCGAATTTACCTTCCAGGTAGCATGCCCACAAGCCCGCTGGCCATGCCATATAGTTGAATTTAGATTTCATTTCCGGTATAAATTTTAAGCCTCAAAATCATTATAGATATTTAATTTATTTATTAATGCTTTAATTTACCAATCCCACTAGCTATGAGCTGTTGATGAATAATGGTAAACGTTTTTGCTAATATTATTCAACCATAATGGAGCCTTTTTTAATGTTTAAATTACGACTTATTATTATAACTAATCATCAGTGCTTAATTAAAAGAGTGTTAGGATTAAGTTATTCTCTTTGATATTTTTAAATCGCATGAAGTTCATTCTGTCCTTGAAACTCACTTCGTTGATTGGTTAAGCCAAGTTTATGAACGAAATTAAATTCCATTTTAGAATTTCGTCATTAGCATACATATAGGATGTATTCATGGCTTCTGTTAGTCCGAGCCTCGGCGATGGGCTGGACTCCACTTTTGAGTAGCTCCCTACATCCCTTGTTACCTACTGATGACAACAGGAAAAATCCTGAAAAGAAAACGCGCATCAATGTCAGTGGCACAATTTTCGAGACGTGGCAGTCGACCCTTGATAGATACCCATTTACTCTACTAGGGTCATCAGAACGAGAGTATTTTTACAACGAATTGACTGAAGAATATTTTTTTGACCGCGATCCTCAGGTTTTTCGCTACATTCTTAACTATTATCGAACGGGGCGACTCCACTTTCCTCGCAATGAATGTGTCTTTGTCTACGAAGAAGAGCTTAACTTTTTTGGAATACGTCCTGACGCGTTGGAGATTTGTTGTTATGAAGACTTTATGGAGAGGAAGAAGGAAGATGCTGATCGGTTTGTGGCAAAAAAGGAGGAGGAGCCATTTGATCGGTCGAAGATACATTCATTTAGAGAACAGTTATGGTTTGCGTTTGAAAATCCACATTCCACCAACCTTGGCCAAGTGCTGTACTACGTTTCTGGCTTTTTTATTGCCCTCTCAGTTTTGGCAAACATTGTTGAAACGGTTACATGCTCAGCATCGAAGGAGACTGGCCTGCCTGTGTCCTGTGGTGTTCAATTCGAACAAGCATTTTTCTGCGTTGACACAGGGTGTGTTCTGATTTTTACCATAGAATATTTTGCTCGCCTTTACGCCGCTCCCAATCGCTGCAAATTTGCTAAGTCAGCCATGTCTATCATTGATGTTGTCGCTGTCCTCCCATACTACATTGGCCTTTTTATGACAACGAATGTCTCCGGGTCTTTTACCACCCTAAGAGTCTTTCGCGTGTTTCGAATTTTTAAGTTCTCGCGACATAGTCAGGGTCTTCGAATACTTGGTTATACTCTCAAGTCGTGCGCTTCTGAACTCGGGTTCCTACTGTTCAGCATGTCCATGGCTATTATCATATTTGCAACCATTATGTATTATGCGGAGAAATCGGAAAGCTCTCAATTTACAAGTATACCCACTGCATCGTGGTATACAATTGTTACAATGACCACATTGGGGTACGTGGCTACCTTTTATGAACTTTGTTACAGGGACAGATTTATTCATTTTTAAATCCATTCGAATTTGAGGACTAGAACCTAATGCGATTTCCAACGTTTTCCAATGTTTATTTTGACGTCGACTGTGCTTCAGAATTTTAATGTTAGAGGACCGCATTTGATAATATGGCGCGAGGGTGCCAGTTGATTATCCAATGGGCGCTAATGTTACTCTTTTCCTTAATCAGCAATGAAAGTTGTCCTTACTTCAGTGCGAAGTGTAACATTTAGGAGACAATTATGGAAACATTTTAATGCTAATGTCGAGTCTTACAGCCAGTTGTACTAGCTGTGTACTGTTTTGCCAACTGTATGTGCTCACATTTTGCTCATCAACGAGTTTGTTGAAGCATAAATTTGTATTTCTGAAGCAGTAAGCACTCAAAGGTGTATTGACTGAGAACATGAAGATTTTTGTTCTTCTTACGAATCATTTGTGTATATCTTAGTAGCCGACGCACGACTGCGCCCCTCATGACCTGCATAATCATGCATCCTACAAAAAATTCAAATCCAGATTTTCGTCCAGCCCCTCAACCACGGTCTAATGAGTGCCTATATAAACGAAGTTGCGTACCACCTACTTTGCTGGTTGATTATTTTTTCCCATTAGTATTAAATTAAACACTTTCGGCAATAATGTTAACATTTTGGTAGCGGAAGCGCTACCGCTTTTTAGATTCACGAATTGTTTTAGATTCCAAGCCGGAAATTCATTTTAAAACACCAAATGAGATGTCTCACCAAACCAGCTTTTACTCAAATACCTTATTGGTTCTTCTTTTCTGTAAAAAAATTTTTATGACATCCAATCCGAACTTAAATTCCTCTTATTGCATGTCATCCTTCTGAAAGCGGAGCACGCTTCTGATCATGTAGTCGGTAAACATAAGCATACTCGAAGTTTCGTTTGCCGGCTTTCTATCATCAAGAACACTAAAGCAATCGGATTCGTCGATATGTGAAGCATGAACTTACACTTGGTATTTGTGCTTTCAATGAAAATAAAAGCTTTCACAGCTTTTTTCAGCAGCTTCTGATTGCCTTCGTTACCGTGCTTCTAAATGAACTACTTTCTTTTCAAAGCTAGCCCAATGAAGCAGAACATGCACATTCTCTGCATTATTCATTCAAACCCAGTAAATCTGTCGGAGTGAAGTGCTAAGGAAAATTCGGGAAATACTGCTATAGTGGTGCGGTTGTGTTTTGAACCGGCTTGAGCTTGAATCGCGGCACGCTGCCAGTTGGAGCGGTCGGTAGGGGAATGGCTTTTCTTGTCAGGTGGTGGTGCGTGTCGAGGTCATCCAGTGGTCCCAGTTCCGTCCACTTGTAGAATTTGTTTGACCTTGACCTTATAAAAATTTTCACCATATTTAAAGTGCATCCGTTTGTAATATCTACTGACCGGATGGGGCTGAGCGAGAGCACGACTTTCTGAACTGGTCTTTATTTGGTGCCTTCCAGAAAATAAGTAAAATGGTGCACAAAACTGGAAACAGGGTAAAAAATGAGCCAAGGTTAATACATCATCCCCATCAATCAGCCACCATTTTGATTGGTTTGTGCCAAAAATAAGTAAGAAATCCGGCCATAAGCAGGCGAGTTGTGCAGTGAAGTGCCAAACTGGCACCGTAACGGAAGATCCCTTGTTTGATAGAAAATAGCGCAAGAGTATGGGAAGTGGCAAACCATCCTTCACACCCTGGCTAATTATTCTTGAGTCGTGAAATGCTCCTCTCCTTGTGTACTTTGGTCCCTAAACTGGATATGCCGCTTTGTCACCGGTTCTACTTGACTCAAATACAAATAGCGGAATGGCAACTTTCAAGAGTGTAAAGGTAATTTCAATAATTTTAAGGTCCATTACCTTTTAAACGGACTCTTATTACCTACGGCGAGCCTTCATTTATAAGTTAATCCGACATCTTAACGCAAAATAAGCGATTTCACAAATGGAACTTCACTGTAACTTCGTCACATCTAATTTGCTCAAATGTCACTTATGTAAGCGTAATCATTGAGCCTTGCAGTTGGCCAGCCTCTGGCAATGGAATCACCACTTCCATGCATGCGTTCGGGTGTTGATATCGCTGAAGTATTTTTTTAATCTTTCCTTTTTAAAGGCAGTTAAATGCTTTAAATTTACACTTAATTCAGAAGCAAGCCTCGCAAGCAATAGCCGACCGACCACCAGTCTCGCCCCATAGGATTTGTAACACTCCTGCGCCTGTTAAACATCCGGTCCAGTTAGGCCATCATCGGAGAATGAAATTAATCACAACGTCTGGTGGTGTTTCTATTTTACAAAAAGAACAACGCTATTCCACGAAAAAGGAGCGAAAATAGTTTCATAGCCAAAGCCGTTCGGCCAAATAGGACCGCCAAGTGCAAGTGTTGCAAGGCAACTACGACTCCCTGTTTTGTCACTCGAATCGTTCGGACTTTTGCTTCCGTAATGCTCCACTCATGAGCAGTTTTTAAGTCGAATACTTAGGTATGCCAAGGTAGTCAGGCTGTCGAACTTGAGATATTTTGCGAGAAACTTGATGGATTATACCTGTTCAATGATTCTCATTCACCTTCTCATTGATGAACTGATTCACATTCATGTTCGGAAATTTTTTTCCAATTTCAAACAAATTTAGAAGGCATGTCTGTAGGCATACTGCACTCTGTTGAATGAGGCGATTGTGAAGTTGGTTTTCAGAAATGGCGCTGGTCTTTTTTTGTCGATTATCAGAAGAAGCTAAGTTTTTGCCTCACAACACGTCAAGTCCATTTCAAAGACTTGTGCTGATGCTCCTCATTATAAAGGGACAAGCCAACGTCCGGTAAAATGATTCTTCTATAATTGCGAGAATGAAGAACAGCTGATTGGCGGTTTATTGTATTTTATCATGGGAGACAAGATGATCAAGATGGTTGTTGAAAGTCACTTTAAGAATGCAGTTTTCCCATGTCTGAAATTGCACTTAAGTGATTAATTTTAAATGACCCAAAAGTGGAGGAATGTGTCTTGGAACATCAAAATGCCCCGCACGAAGTGGAAGTCGGCACATTTTGAAGACCATCGGAAAATACGCCGAGTGTCAGCGGATGGTAATCCACTGTCCGGGGACTGAATAGCATGCAGCTTTAAACAAGAAGTATTTCTAGAACTTCCAAAATGCGCCGTTAACAGTTTTCAAGGCCCGTACGTCACATTGACTGTTGCATCTTCTCCTATAGAGGAGTGGCTGAAAAGAGTCCTTCATTATTTATCCAGTGAGAGGCATCTGTGTGAGGTCCCTTGTGCCTTCCAAACTTTAGGCAGGAGAAATAACAAATCATAACTTGCCTCCTGCCGACCTACAATTCCGGACACTGGGTCGAAATTTTTTTGCAAATTTTGTCCGATAAAAAGTGCCAAAGGTAGGGATTGTGCGTTGAAATAAAGGCAGTGCCTGGAAAACGTGTTCACTTCACTCTCTCGAGAAGTTCCGATTTTGCCATCGTTTCTTTACACTTAATCAGTGTCACTCACTGTTGCAGATCACTCGAGGCTGCTTAACTTAGGGCTCTACTTCAGCAATAATTTTGTTTTGGCGCTCTTAGACCTTGTGGTAAACAACAATGTCCACATGCACTCTAAATTCTCCACTATAGGCCTTGACGCCCCTTGCAAGGCTATTTAACGCCGCAGTAGTGCTGTCTTCCTCCAAGTCCGTCATAACTCTTGTTTCCGCATTGAGCAAGCAAGGTACATTGCAATACCCTCACAGTAACCTCAACCTCATTATCACTTGTCCCTTTCACCAGTGTGACGTCAACAGGCGTTTTTGCCTTCCTCAGTACGAAGTGTCAAGACCTCGACCACTTTTCTCAACCTTATCTTGTGTTCTCTTTGCTAACCCAACTTCTGCGTTCTTTAATGAGCCTACATCTGAGGGGAGGAGGGTTATGAAGAATAAGGGTGTTTGTCTGTATTAAATCATTGCTTATAGGGCAGATGGCGCCATATGCTACCTCAGTTTAACAAATAGGATTGGTTTTTCGGCACAGACCTCCGCAGCGCTCTTGAACATTCGATAGATTGACAATAAAATATCGTCTCCTCTCTTCGTTGTTTAACAAAAGGAATGCTGTAAATCTCAAAAAAGTCAGGCCGCATCGATTGCAATGTGAAACAAAGTAAAATATGTGACACTCTTGCGAATGGGACTATTTTTCCAGTCGCAAGTTGGCTACATAGTCTAATTTTTAAAGAAATTCAAGCCACTCTTTTAATTATTCACAAGATGTGTAATTAATCACCACGATTTCCAACTCACTAGAAAGAGCTGCAGTACATTAATTGTCTACCTAGCAGAGCTCAGCCATTGAACTTCTGGCTGAGGATCGCCGAGTAACCGCCGGCGAAGGTGCAATGGCGGGCTTCCTAAGCGGTCCACTACCAAATCCGAGATTTAAAATAACATTTATCAAAGTGCAGAATTTTGTCCAAAAATGCAGTTTAAACAATCCACCTTTAGAACAATCAACAAGTGATCAAATTCTCGAATTGTTGGTCAAGAGATTTATGGGTTGATCTTTCTGGTGAAGCACTACGACAGGCGCATTCAAATGACTTCACTCGCCACGATTACTTGAAGCGAGTGAAATGGATACGGAAAGGGGCAACGCTATGCCTTCCGCAATGCATTTTGTAGTGCTAATTTATACGGTTATTTTAGCTTGTTGAGGTTTTGGAGGGAGTTGTCCCAAAGCGAATAATGCTGCCTGCCAATGGCTTCTTCGAACCAGGAAAACAGCTGGTGATTTTGAAACACGGCGTCGACATTTACTGGCTTGCAACAATTCACAGCTGAATGATGTGTTCCGAGGACTCAGTTTTGTTGTCTTGGGGCAAAGCATATTGATGGATTTTACTTCACAAATCCCTACAGTATAATTTGATCGGCGTTTGGCGCAGATACCCGCTGTTGGGCATGATTTTTTAACCTAACCGCGCAGAACACAGAGTTTCTCTCATAGGGCTACGGAGGAGAGGTCTACCTTGCCCTCGACTGGATGCAGAGGTGATTGCATCCCTGCTCCACTGGAAAGCAAAATTTAGCCCATTCTGATGTAGCAAAACTCTCATCAAAGCGAATCCAAAAAAACCGCGAATTCGATTTATCTCCAAAAAATGTTGTTATGACGTCACTTTATATGATCTACGAAAAAACAGGCAGTTGTGACAGGCGTTGACGTTTAAATTCCTTGGACATCCAGTTTCGCTTGTTAGCTGAACACTAGCAGAGTATCCCCATTTGCATCCTTACTAAGAAAGGTGCGTCATTTTGTTTGGATGCCACAAGAGAGAATGAATAAGTGAGGATTGCAAGTTAACTTCCCAGAACTGACTAAATTCTTTAGTTTTGAGAATAAGTCCTCCTAGTTGATAACATGGTTACCCAGTCACTTTGATGACAGTTTGGGGCTTTTAGAGTCACCTTCTGCGGCTAAGCGAAGGGACCTGAATGCATTAATTTTTGACCCGTGGGGCAGGTAAAGACGAAGTGCACTTTCAAATTGAGTCAGATGCACGCACGCCAGATCCACCCTTCCCATTGTACTTTCCTCTGGCGTCTTAACGAAATTTATTTTGCTACAGTGCGGGAGAATTCCGCTTATATTGTTCACCTGGACACATGTGATACAAACGATTCTCCGTGGATTTGGCTCCATAACGGTTGCACGAAAATATGGGAATAAAATGTGTTACGATGTAACTTCATCAGGATGTGATGCAAATCATTTTTTTTTCTCTTACGAGCCTGCGATGCCTACGGTTCGAAGATGCCTTATCCAACCGGTCCGTCCATTGCCCGTATTCAGAAGTGAGTACCAAAAGAAGGACTTCTCTGTCCTTTCGTAGTAGTCGAGAACGGTTGGATTGTCTAAGCAACTGATCTACTTACGATTTTAAGTTGACGGCTTCGAAATGACGCGAGATACTCCAGTTAGAGTGAGAGCACAGTTGTGGTGTGTTGGACAGTCGTTCAGGAGAAACTGTGAGGTGGGCAGGGCACGATAAAAGTCTCTTTTCTATGTAACGAGACAACTACAACGTTTTGATTGTGGTGCTTACCACAATGCTAGAAGAAGTTTGTATTACTTGGCCAATTTTTGCAGATATTTTTGCAAAACTAAGAGTGGAAGATTTGCTGACGAACAATTCCACTCGCTTACTTACCATTCAACAATCTTGGTGTTATAGTGGAAAGGTTGTTGCAGAGAGGCTTGGTAGTAACGTGGATGTGGGAAATCGAATTATGCAAAATGCTTACCAGTTGTTCGAAATACCTCTTTACTGTTGCCGTGCGTCTCCCACTTAACACGGGGATCGTTTAACTCAGGGGCCGGAGGAAGCCGCTTTGCACAACTTTGACAGGAATGGATGCGCTGTGGGGAATTCTTAAGGCCCACTTTAACGGATGCTCCCAATTTTTAAAGACAACGATCTGCTTTGCCATTTACTTCTACGAGAGATCTCAAAAGGCTTTTCAAGAAAGTCGACGCACTTTAACTGCTCAAATTTGTCTCTACAATAATTGTTGTCCAATTTAAGCAGCCTTGACGAGGAGGCTTTATCTACCTCGTCTTAGTCGCAAAATAGGTTTCTTTTTAATTGTTTTTGTTATTGAGGCTGCCACGCAACAGTTTTTCTTCTCTGAGTACATGCCATTCGGGAGGATTTGAAAAATGGAGTGGAGAGTTTAGTTAATGTTACAATGGTGGGTTTACAAACACATGCATTTTTATTTGCTTCAAACACTTAGAAATGGCAATAAACTTCACCTGAAAGCTGTTGTTCGAAACATTGTTTCGATGCTTAAGCAATCTTGCTAACACTCGACAGGCGTCAGTTGATTCTACGAGTGGCGCCGCACATTAAAATTACCGTGTTTACACCGCTGGCGCTACAAACTTTGCCCAAACTCCTGTCTCCTACGTGGAGAATGAAAGAACGTAAATGCTACTCGATTTTGGTTGTGATAACTGGATGCCCGCTAGATGCTTTTCCATCGGTGTGAATGGTCGCTCCTTTCAGTAAGCAGTTGAGCAGTCTATCACCTTTGTTCGTACCAATTTTTCGACCTAAATAATTTTGCCAGTGCTTTTTAAGAATTAAGGTAAAAAAACTGGCAAGTCGATCTGAGAAATGGCGCCAACGAAGTTCGTGAATGCCAGTCTAAATAATTTCCCCAATCCGGTGTAGGATAGAAGAAAGTTCAAAAATTATTTAGTTAATTAAAACGCAGATTTACTACTCAGAAGACTGTTTCCGGTTCCTTATTACCGTTTATTAATGTGTCAGAAGACTCGTTTGAATCGTAAAAGTGCTGAAATCGGATTTCACTGTTAAATGAGTTAACCAAAGGATTTTTCATTCAATGAACAGTAAAACAGTCACCGGGGCATTAAAGCAAACTGTTTACATACTACTTTTTTGTACATCCAAAGCAATTCCGGTGATTTAATAGAGAATTTGACGATCTCTTACGAGGTTGGGCTCTTGAACCCTCAGCGCTCCAATGATCCCGATCGCGTCTGTGAATCCGAGACCTGTCTTGTGAGAGACGCTGGGGTCTGCACGCATCTCAGTTTGTTTGCGTGGCTAGGAGTGATTTGACTCGCCCATAAATTTTCATTAAGGCACTGATGTTATGGTAGCGGTGGCGGAGCTTTTGAGGTCAACTGCATTACGTATTATGAGAGAGGGATTGAGTGAATGAAGTGAATTGAGAACCTCCTGCAGCCACGGCGTTATATTGGTAGTCGATTTTTTACACTAATCTGAATTTAAAATTTCCACATTTTCTAATTTTTTAGGTACGGCGATATTGTTCCGGTCACGGTGATGGGGAAAATTTTTGGAGGCATTTGCTCACTTTCTGGCGTTCTCGTCATAGCCCTTCCCGTGCCTGTCATTGTCTCCAATTTCGCACGCATCTACCAACAGAGTCAACAGGCTGACAAAAAAATCACCCAACAAGTAATACTATTGCTTTTACTACCTCATTCCACATATTCCTGATGAACTGCATAGTTCATAGGCCTGTCCAAATGGTGAGCCACAGGCTCACCCACTCTGTCACTTGACCCGACCCTAAAGCTGTCAAGTAGCTCACTTTAGTTGGTGAAGCAGTGTTTATTTTTAATGCCATCAATTCATGCTCAGAACGCAACTTTCCTCGGCAAAGTCAATGCAGCTGGCAACGGATTATCGCTCAGTGACTTATCCCCCATTCAATTCATGGCCGCATTCCTTTTCCTTCATCTACGGCTTTGCGCAAAGGTGGCAAAACCGATGGTAGTCTAAGTCCAGTTATTTGGTCAGCTCTATGTCAGCCACGGGTAGGTGGAAACTGCAATGAGCTACTATTCTGGAGCACTTTGAAACTCTTTCTTCGGTCAGCAGTGATAAATAAATCACGTCGTGAAGATCAGCACATAATAAAATCCTGTGGTATAACACGATTTTAACGGGAACCAAGGAGGGTGGAGGATCTTCTTGATGCCAGGCCTGTCAGCCAAATAGTGAGCCTACATCTACCCATTGTTTCACCAGTTACACACCACTAGTCATGGGCGGTGGACAACCGTGACTTTGAAATTACAAATAATTTATCACTGAACAAACGAGACATCAAATAGCCTGAAAAACACACTTAACTGTGCTTCAAGCTACTGTTCTGTCAACAAGTCCTAGTGGCTTCCTCATGGTCGCAAATCGATGTCAACTTGTCAAATACGTTGGGGCAAATAATCTGCTTTGAAAGTCAACACAAAGATAGCAGCTTCCATACTGCACACCATTTTAAATTAGGCAGAAGAAGGATTTGTCTTTTATAATAGGGAAATGTGTAAAGCCAGGGCTTGGGAACCTCAAGCTGAACAAAGTTTGTCTACAAATGGGTACTTTAACCTTTGAACCCTCATTCCTCCTCTCGTAGTGCTTTTGTGCTTTGAGTTAGTTTCAACGTATCTTTGAAAAATAGATTGCTCAGTTTTGTGGCCGTAAGGGTTATGCTCTGCACACAACTCTACAAATCGCGTTTGGGAGCTACTTGCTGTCTTTTCGTGCTTCATTTCATCTCCGAGGTGAACAAGCAACCACCCGTCCTCCTTGTTTACTTTAAAAGCCGCGAGACTAATCCAGCATTAAGTAGCGTCGACAAGAAGTGCACTTATTTGCCTACCCTTTTGATTTAAACCATTGCGCAAAAAGAAGTTTTGAGTTCAGAAGTTACTTACAATGACTTTCCTGTTCTTTGAGATTAGTTTTAAGTGTCACAAGGGACCATAAATTGACCTGAGTAATCGTTCACCAAACCCTTCGCTTCAAATTAGCCAACCGTAGGTGGAAGGAGGCTTTTCATTTCCTTCCACTCCACCCCCTCCCTCCACCCTCGGTATCCTTTCCCTCAATTCGCCTGAGGGATCGCACAGTCTAGCCTAGGATCCCGTCAGCTCAATTGCATCTCAGCTCCAAAATTAATCGTAAAGATGCTTTACAATTGTTAACTAACTAAAAGGTGCGAAAATCTGTTGTCTTAAAACTACTGTAATAAGCACTCCTTAAGCAAATTATTATCTGACGCCTCGGAAACCACTCAGATTAACAAAAATAATACAGAACCGTAATTCGTCATTTTAGGCTTGTCTTGGTGTGAAACCAACAAAAACGCCTATTTACATGCCCTGAAATAAACCATTACTCTGTTCTGGTATGCAAATCGAAATTTTTCTGGGCTTAAAAAAAATAATTCAGCTTTGGAAAGGTAAGGAAGGCAGTATACAGCCATGCTGTGCTATTTTTGCCACAAAAGACCTCCTTTCCCTGTCCTACTCCTTCCCTTCGGACCGCATGCCGTCATAGCAATCGCCAGACGTCGTCTTCAGCCTCCCAATCCTAATGTATTAATCATACAGAGATATGAGATATTGTTCCCCAAAGCACTGTCCTCACAACGTTTAGTACCGTTACAAACTGTGCGCTGCATTCATTTTTCTTACAAATTTGCCTAGCTCAACAATTCCTTGCTAGGTGCTTGCATACTCACTTACGACTCTGTACTTCCGTGTACTTGAACCTGCACCTTGCACTATTGGTGAATGCGCCATTCATGGGCAGATCCAGTCCTCGCAGGGCAAATTTTTTCTCTTGTCATCGGAAATGCAAAAGCTCACCGCAACTTGCAAGCACCAGAGTGCATACAAAATATAACGCGTCACGAAATAATTTGCTCAGAACAAAGTCTTTGCCAAAATTGACTTTATACCGCCCATGTAACTTGGATTTTTCTGGCTCCCCTCCAGCGGCGATTCGTCTCAGAGTAATTTTTTAAATTAATCTTAGAGTTAAAAACTTCTGTCGGTCAATTGTTGCATAGACCAGCGATCGAGGCTCAAAAAACATCTCCTTAAACTGTCCCCAGTATTCACTACTTTGTGTTTGCCATTACAAAGTCGAAAGCCCAGTTCAAGCATATCCTCATTGGATTAGGTCCTCTGAGTACGGCGGAGGAGACTTTCAGATGCTGCCAGAATTTATCTTGCGATATTTAGTGCTGTCCACACCCCAAGTTATTCTGTTCATCATTCATTTCCAAATCAACATACAAACGGCTTTCGCTTCTCAGATGCCACATAAGTAGAGGGTTGTTTTAAATGGGAGCATTTAATTGCATCCCGGTTAGCTCTGCCAAGTCGAAGTACCCGTTGGTGGTTTGTCTGATTCCAATGGAAGCCTCCACTTTTCACCACTTTCTTCCAAAAAACCTTATTCTCGCATTTCCGTGTCCTAACCAAAATGACCTCCTTAGATGCGGCTGTTACTTTAGCCCATTCGAAGTTCAATGTGCTAACGCGTTGAACACTAAAGAGCAGGACTTCATCGCCTTGGTGTGCAATTGTTTCGCCTATGTTTTTCGCATTTTCTTCATTTGCAGTGCTTTAGATTTAAGTACTGTTAAAGCGCAACTAATAAATCCTATTTGTCTAGTAGTATTTTACTGCTTTAACCCTTCAAGGTGTAGTGAATTACCAAAGTGTCATTTATGTTCTGTTTGTGGGCATTGATGCAATCTGGCAATAATGCAAGTGTTTGAATAGCCATTCGGTAAGAAGTAATTAACACACTTGATGTATAATTTATACCGTTCTGCCTTGTGTTTAGGGCCAGTGAGCAGCAATTTTGTAATGGTAGACGTTTCTTCGCCTACCAATATTTGCGTTTAAATAGCGTGGATCCCTAAACCCTTACCTTGCTACTAGATTTTAGCGGAGCATTAAGCAACGACGAAAGGTGTAATTTGAACTTTGCTCTCCTTCACCACCACCAGGCTTTGAAAGTCGCGCGATTCAAGATTCTTGAGCAGGAGCAACATTCGGCCTTCTTGATGGGCAAGCGACTGGCGGAGGCACATATTAATGCGCTGCACAGGACCAAAGGTGACATGGCAAAGTGCAGCAGCGAGGCGGCGACACCTGAAGCAAGTGTCGATTACGTGGGTACTATGGCAACCTGCGGAGTGCTGGAGACTATTCAAGAGGAGCTTGACGATACACGCTCGCTACTCAGCCAGCTCACTATGAGTCCCGTGCAACTGCAGCACTACCACCTTCTCATCTGCCTTGAGCGACTAATCGTAAGCCTCCCTGACGATCATTTATTCTATGCGGTAGCCAAATTAATAAGGGAAATTTCAACTATATGAGCGAACATGTTTTTTGCTCCGCTGGGCCGAGTCCATCACCCTCATCTTCCAATTTGTCTTTCTAAAGTAATTGTTCCGTAAAGAGCTAAAATGCGGCTTAAGCTACCAAGTTTTATCAGTAGAAGCTACATAGAGGGAGTTACTACAGTCACACAAATCTTTGAGGTGGCAAATGTTTGAGAACCTCAATCAGCATTTTAGGGGAGATGCTTTTACCCACCTTCGTTATCACGACTAAAGGAGCATTACATAATTGCATTTGCTGCGTGACCAAACATGGTAGGGCTTACTGTGTTGAGCTCCTTACAGCCCATCAGATTAGATTAGTAGGAGTTCCCTCCGTGGGGCACCACAGTTTATGGTTTTGTCTTGTGGCCGAAATAGACCAAAAAGAATGGGCTTACTTTTTTGAGACCCTTGAGCAGATTGTCAAATGGGTTGCAGGAGGCTGTTTGCACGTGGTCAGAATTGCCGGCTCAACTAACGTCATTCATTCCTCCCGTAATTTTGGCAGAATCGGCTGTCGTTTGCGTAATTGTGAATACTTTCTACACCAACCTGGCCTTCAAAGCAATCGATTGAGTAAAGTGGTGACTCGAGACTTTTTCGAAAACCACAAGTGAAATGATAGTTTAGAAAAGTTAAGTTATTCTGCTGGAGAGGCTGCTGATACGGCCCAG
Organism: Hydatigera taeniaeformis; assembly: GCA_900622495.1. Classification (NCBI taxonomy): domain Eukaryota; kingdom Metazoa; phylum Platyhelminthes; class Cestoda; order Cyclophyllidea; family Taeniidae; genus Hydatigera; species Hydatigera taeniaeformis. The sequence goes on along the minus strand of UYWX01020376.1, from coordinate 63,553 downwards.
GATTTTAGGCGGAGCACTTAAGTAGTCCTTTGCTCGAAATTTACGAAAAGTAAAAACATCAAAGTAGTGGAGGTCAATGTTTCACTGATTTTCTAATTTTAACGTTTCATCCTCGAAGGTGCCACGCTTTTATACTCACAATCATGCCTCCAGTTTGCCAATTTTTAACTAGCTAGGAAGAACTGGGGCTTTCAAAAGCGATCCGACGGTTGTTCTCAAAAATCATCATCATTATAGTATGTTTTGAGTGAGGAGTTGTTTTTTGTCGTTTTAAATAGTTTCATTTGCAAGAATTTTACTAGTAATACCTTTTGTATTTTTCGTCAGGAAGACTGAAGTCTCATTCAGACAGTTGCTTTCGTGCTTAACAGAAAATGTTTTTTTTTACAAGTCATAAAAATCGTTTCCAGTTGATAAAAGCTCACGTGAGGATTTTAAATCAAACGCAACATTTTGATATCCAGAGGGTGACTTATTCACTTCCTTTCTCCTGTGAAATGAGGGGCAGAGCATGTTTGGGGCCGTGGGTTAGCGTGTCCCTGCGAGATGCGCACCAATTGGCAAATCATTTTTGCTGGACTGAAGGTTGATGGGCTTCCCGTCTCTCCTGCATGCGTCTGATTAGTAAACCAACTTTTTTATTTAATGCGTTTGATCACCCGAGCGTTAAGTTCTTCATCGCTGGCGTAAATATGATTGCAGGCCAGCAATGCCGACGTTTCCTCATGAATTCCCTATCGCACGCAAATGCATCTACGGCCTTCATTCTTGTCCTCAGTTGCATGCGCGATAAATTTGGGCGAATTCGTTTCAACGATATGCCATTTCACCTCCACTGCTATCAAGTCACGGCAATCTCACTTTATATTGAGTTCATTTAATGCTTCAGACCGCGACATCTTTTTTGGTGGTCACTTCAGCAGCTGATTTTAAGTTTCGGTATGAAATGCTGTAAAGAAAGTCTCAAACGAATTTGCTAAATCAGCTTGTAGATGAGAATCTTTAGAGAGTTCTGTTCTTAATACTTTGTTTGTTGCTCTATCCTATCGAATCGTGAGCAACTTGTTATGAACGCGCTACTCTGATCCCTCAAAGAAATTGTGAGAAAGCAGCTAAAGGCCCAGAGGGCGTGTCCTTGTTAAGTGGGATTAATGCTGCTCCACTTTCCCCTCACCATGTGACATCTGGCCATGTCCGGAGACGGCAAGCTCCAAGCTGCGCGAGCAGTGCACGATCCTAATCCACCTACATCGGCTCTCAGAGAATGCCATTTCACTTTGACTTTTGAAATTTTGTGTGAAAGAAAAGTAGCCAATGAAAGGTTAGCAACGAAATTGCAAGTTTAGGATCCATTGCATTGTTTTTATTCACTGAAAAGCAGGCATTAATAGCCTCCACCTCTCCGCGCATTTATTTAAGACTTGCGATTGTGTCCTCGATCAGTCTGTTATCCGACTCCTTCCGTCGATCTATAGCAGTGTTTGCGCCTGCAAAATCAAGATTGGAGGAAATAAGTGTAGGTACTTTTATCGAGTTCGATTAGATGTTCACTGTAACTCTCATTCATGCAATTTATTTTTTTAATGTTAATTTCCTATTTATTTGTAAGTAGTACTAATCACCGCATAATCGAGTTTTTTTTATTAGGCAACTTCACTTCGTTGTCAATCGAATTATGCCACATTCCAGAGTGTGAATTCACTGTAACCAAAATTAAGGTGCCTGTGTGCTGTGAGGACACACATTTCACTATGTGGTGCAAAATAGAAAGCCTTAGCAACCTCAACACTCCTCTTAAACCGTATAAGAAGTCGTAAGGCCTGGACTGAGGCCACTGGCATGCTGCAGAGGCCAGACCACCCGGGGGAAGTAACATTTCCAACTCAGTGGCCGCAACCCAACCTGTTAACTAAGCCAACAAGCTATTTTAAATGAACTAACCTTGTGTGCCAATGCATGCTCCATGTCGAACTGCCTTCTGAGGCTTGTTTAGCATTGCAATGAGTTAACGTCTGAGTTCGGCTGAAGGCTAGCTCCGGTTTGGTGAATAGCATTATTTTGTAATGCAATTCTGCAATATTACCGATCTATCCTTTATTAAACTGTTTAATAATCGTATTGTCAAAATATTCACACCAACCACCAAGTCATAATTATTGTAACCTCTGTTGCGGTGGTTTGTTGAATAAAACCTCAAACAATAACCGCTCTCACGAAAGCTGTACCCTTAAAAGTCCAAGTTGATAAGTGGCGAGTTAAATTCAGTGTAACTCGGTTGCTGATTTGAGTTTTCATCTCATCCTAACTCCTATTCAGGGTCGAAAACCAAGGGGCCAAGGGAGACATGGAGCTTAATAGTTGGCGCATAACATATTTTTGACTTCCGAGGTAAGTCAACTCGGTTATTTTACTTGCTTCACTCTATTATGATTATCTAAAACGTGCAGAAGATTAGGTCAGACATCCGCTAAAGCCGCCAATTTGGGAGACGTCGCATTTCTCACTTGCTGACGCAACTTCTCCCCATTTTAGCTAATGCTCAGTGATGCTTCGATTCAGTACTTGCATCAAAAAGCTCAGTTCTTCATCCCTGTTTACAATTCAAAAGTAGTTTTGCAATGGCAGGGAGCAAATCATTCTTAGTAGGCATTGGAAGTCATCAAAGCGTGTAGGCCACCATTACAAATCGGCATGTGACTACGTCTTATGCAAGTTTTAATTTGCTATCGAGCACCATTTGTCGATCTAAGTGAATTGATGGAGGGTTGTGAGGCCATTACGGAGGTGGGTTGTGGTGAGCATTAAAGGTGAAGTCAAGTACCAAAGGGCAAGTTAAAACTAGTGAACTCCTACCATACGAAGCTTCACAGTTGGGCATGTTTGGCTGCACGGTTGCATTTGTAAACGGACATTTGTGTTTCCACTGGTGAATGCGTAGTGAAGCCTTTTGGTACTTTGGTTTACAACGATTCTAAAAGGGTTCGAAGTTGAGGATTTGACACCACCTTTGTGCTGTGAGCTGATCCCAATCCTAGGAGTGCAACAAGATGCTACCGGTTTACTGTCAACATGATTATAAATACTTCCACCATTTTAAAGCAGCCCTCGATGAGCGCAGCATTTAATGATTGGTCGTCTGCGTCACCGGCAGAGATATTACAATCGGCTCCTCAACCATAAAGCAAAAATGAAAATTTTAGTCTATTCAGAAGTGGAAAACTGACTCATTTGAAGGAATTAAGTTTTGGTAGATATGCTTTCAGCATTACGGGTATATTTAAGACGTTTCTTTCTACTTTTCCTTTTTAGATGAATAGTGTTGAGGGTAGAAATTCATGTCCACCCACTCCTGGTTGATCCACCTCATCAATGCCTATTTACCTCCACCTCCTTAGAAAACACAAGTTATTTTCCATTTCCTTCATTTGAACGTCCTTTTGTAGGGGCAAATAAAACAGTGTTTGTGTCTGTGAAAATTGGTAGGGTCTTTGGGGAATGAGAGGTGCAGTCCTTTGTCCCAGTGCTAAGCACAAAGCGCATGAACCGAGAATAGAGTTTAGCATTACAACACGACAGAATGGGTGGAGACACAAAGATGCAGCTACATGACACCAACGTGGTAATCAAATTGGGAAAAAATGCTAGGTAAATTAACATAACTTCACTAAATGACTTTCTGGCCTTTTCAAAGACGATTTCCCTTCTTCAGTCTTTCGTCAGTCCACTATTCTTGTTTCTAGCGGTTATTCAACGAATTCGAATCAACATCTAGACGGAAGATACAAGTAGGGGAGCATCCGGTGACGTGATAGTTGTGCACTGCAGAATTTCGCCTCATCTGTCGAGTTTAAGCACCGGGGGTGAGAGTTACTTGGAAAGTAGTACAAAGGACTAAATTATGTTCAACTGTAAGCACATTTTTGGCGTCAGTCGTCGGTCTTAGGAACATTCAACCTAAGGAAGCATGAGAAAGTAAAAATCGAAGTTATGCGAACTAGTCAAACGTATAATCAAGTTATTATGCTCCTTTTTACAGCCCGCAGACTCGGTCCCATTTAATTTTATTTTTCGATAGAAGTTGGAATTGTTTGAGACTTGATGTGTTGGCACTGCGACTCACGTCTGGGGGCGTGTTGAGGCTACCAAAGTGGCGTGGCACTCTGTACTGCCTTTTGTGCATATTTTAAGCTGCGCGATCACAGGAGTGGCACGGTGGCTACACTGTAGCTGACGCGGAGAGCACACGATCAAAGTCACAGTCAAGACTACATCATCGCCGAACAAAATCTGTCTGAAGACGTGCCAACTCTTCCTAAACATTCTCGCGCAGAGTCTTAAAACGCTGCCACGCATCTACAATTCTAAGTGCAACCTAATTGAAAGCCTATGAGAATGCAGATTGGACAGGCACATAGCGGACTGTTTCAAAAAATTCTTAACATTTGCAAAGGGCTCTTCATAGGTGTCGGAGGTGATACGGCATTCGCCTCCATCATAGTCGCGAGTTTATAGTAATGAGGAATAAATTTTCCATTTTAGTGGCGTGTGTGGCTTTTTCTGCGCACATAATTTTGTTGCAAGAAGTGGTTGGCAGGTATCTAGAGGGGAGTAAAGTTTTTTTCGCATACACGAAATCACTAATGATTTCCTCGATAGAATGCATTATCACTCTCATGCAAAAGAACAGTTGACTTGTTTGCGTGCCAACTCATTCTTCTCCGGTGGAGGGGATTTCAGTTAATCCTAGTTGGCAAGTCGAAATTTTGCTGACCAGGTTTGCTGGAAAATAAAGCGGATTCGAGGTAGACCCTCCCAGGTGACTCACTGACTCGACCTTCTGCAACGCACTTGACTGAAGACATGCTTCTTAACTCCGTCAACCGCCATTTTCTGTGGAAGAAGTCTAAACTATGGCAGCCATTCCTTATGATTGTTCCCTACTTTAAAATTAATTATTTATTCAAAAGTCGATGGCAATTTCGGTTATGCCTGTGCAAAAGAATGAGAAGCTGCTGAGAATGGACTCAAATGCAAAGCTCCTCATCACAATACGGTCGTCACGGATGGTCTCGAGTGATAGCGACATGAATGGCACGAAGGATGGCGGTGAAATTTCAGCTAAAAGACGGGATAACGATTTCCCTCTCCTAAATGTGAACACTTACCACAATGTGGATAAGACGTGCTGATTAATTAAGTGGTGAAGTTTATTTTAAAGTCCATCTCGATTACGACCTGCGTTGTTGCGCCGATTTTCGAGGCGGACATCCATGTTTAAGCACTTTCACACTTGCAAAACACGGACGAGGCGTAGAATTGGCAGCAGCAGTTTATGCTGTGAGAAATAAAGCTGTTATGATGAAGTGGTGCCTCAAGAGGATGCATTCCTGGTTCGGCCTTTTGATTTCAAGCCATCTCTAGTCCATCCAACTTCATTCAAACTGCTCAGCACTTAATAATTTGCGACCATAGGAACATTTACTTCATGTTTAGTGTTTTTGCCTAATGACACAGCTATTCGGTTTTGACTGCCGGTCTTCCCTCTCCGACTTCCAATCCTTTCATCTCGGAGGTTACGATTCATCTACATTCATGGCATTTACTAGTGCGCATTTTGCGATGTTTGCAGTGACACTTGCCTCATACTTGTTCCTAGTAAAGTGTAACTGAAAAGAAGTGATCTTCAATTCCTATTATAAAAGTCAAAACAACTTATCTTTATATCATCCTTGTGTGTTGTTTTAATCGATTTATTACAACACAAAACATGTTTTTGCCAGTAGATTGTGTTCAAATTGCACAGGTCGGCTATACTGGGGATCCAAAGACAGTGACAATTTGACTAACAGAAATGGAAAAATTCGCACCTCCCCATGGAACGCTGTAGCAGTGAAATACGTTCAATCAACAGTGGGACTCGGAGGTGTGATCTTCAACACGCACAGGTTTCATTGCCTTCTTGTGACTTGGATGCAGAATCTCCATGTTGCATGTCTTTGACAGCTGCGAAGGAGCTTTGAGCAGCAGCAACAGAACTGCCAACACAGGCAGCTTACGGTCTGCTATCCGTTTCATTGCTGCAATCAGCAACAATGCATTTGTCCTGTTTCCGAAACTCCGAAATGTGGCGGGTTGAAAAGCAAGAGCACTAATGATGGTGTTTGTGGCATACGCAACTAAATGCAATCCAAAGAGGCTTAGCTACCCAGGTCATGAAGACAGAGGCGATAGTGTCAAATACCACCTCGGAATGTGAATGATTAAGAAATTTTTAACTGTGTATGAGATTCACTGTGAGGTATTGAGGGACCGCCTCAGTCAGTCAATTCGGCGACTGGTTGCAACATCCGATTTCAAAAGTAGTGGTGGGTCTGACAAGGATGGTAGTGACAGGACAAAAATTCGTCGGGTTGCATACAGAAGTGAACAATACGATGTGGAGGTGGTGCTTGCCAGTGGCACTACAAAGAGAAGCATCGAATGCTCAGCTGCTGCGCGTACCAGTGGCATTTCCGACGCGTCTGCAATGGACAGTGTCTATATTTTAAAGCCAATGGTACGGTTGCAATGCTACTTCAAGAAAATGCATAAAAATTTCATCAAAGTCAAGTGAATTTTGAATCCGGCCTTCTGCCCTGAGGTCATCTTGGCTTCCTTCTGCAACGCGTTTCCGAGGTAAATCATGAAATTTAACCCGAACGTTCAGTAAACCTTTACGAATACCGGACCAGTTGTGGCGTGATACTCATGTTACGATGGTTTAGAAGTAAGCAAATAAGGATTAATTATGGCTTTCAATTAGTATTTTTAAAGCAAAAACGAGGTAGACCTCTGGAAGTTAAAGAAATCAAAGTTCGCAACTTGCACTTCACTGTAACAAAATCACGGAGGTTCTTGTGAGCTATCCATTTCGAGGCACAGTTGGTATCGAGGATCTAACAGAAAAGTGCTTCACTGCGACCCTTTTGGTCGAGATGACTTCTAAAATGTCAGAGGAATTAAGTGAATCATCACTTATTTCGAACCGTAGGCCATCATTAGGCTAAAGATGTGTGAGTGGCCAAGCAATATCAGTGCAGCCGCATAGGGATTTGTCAGACCGAGATATCAGTGCCATTAATAAAAAACTTTGCTTTGAGGACTTCACTGACGACTTTTAAACTGCTATATGATACATTCCGTGGTTATCTTTGCATCGAAAATTAGTCAAAAGGTTTGCACAAATGTTTCATGTGTTCTGATATTTGTCTAATTGCTGAAGTGCTTGCGCTGAGGACAAACGTGATTTAACTATCTCGACTACTTGGAATAAAGGCGGATAAATGTCCCTAGGTGAAAAATGGCCTAATAAAGCGCCTTGACTACTTTAATTTTTGCTAAAATGAAGGTAACTCGGTCCCAATGCTCAGGATCAGCTCTCACGGTCGTATTTTCACTGTAATTCGGAATAGCATCGCACACCGAATGAAAGGCATTTATTTTACACGACGTTTAAAACATCCGAGTGGAGACAAAAATGGCGATGAGATTGTATAGCCCTGTGAACACGTAGTGAAGTGAGACATTCTGTCGTTTGTCGCTTTTGTTCTTGTGCAGCGTTATTAGGTTCTCCTCATGAAAATTCTGAGTGCTAGTGGTTTTATTTCATCTAATAGGCTTAAAGGGACTTTTTTGTTTGACTATGTGAATTGTAAAACGAGGCAGCGTGTCAAACCTCCTCTTTAGACGAAGAGAGTCCGCATTCAAAGAGGTGAAGAGATTAAGGTCTGCCGACACGGCCAGGAGCCACGCCGACAGACGAACGTTTAATTTCTCAACTTCCACACGGTCCACTATCAGCATCGGGAGGCAAAGAAAAAGCGCATTATTGTACTAACACAACAATATTTCTGGCTCGCACTGGTTAAATTTGCCATCCTTTCAAATACTTGAGCCGCCTGAAGGGTTTGGCATAGACCAACACGAATTATTTTAAAGGACTAATAACCAATGAGCCTTTTGCTGACCTTAAAAAGTATGTATGAAAAAATTTTAAACTGCTATAAAGTGCGGTAATTAGTCAGATTCTACTTGTAGCGTCCTGAGACTTCCTGACCGGTATAAGAAGTCAGTTAGTGCAGCTGGATACATGTATTCCGAAGACGACAGGACAAATGGGCCTGAGTATGGCCCCAAGACCAGCCCACGCGTACAAGGGCAAGAGGAATCCTAAAGTGACCGCCAAACGTCATATGGTCACATGAACAAAGTGCTGCAATACTGTTTAAACTTTGTAAAAGGAAGACCAGCCATAATATTGCTGACTGAAGAGCTGTTTACCGTCTTCAAAACACGCGTGTTTTCTACAGCGCAACTCATTTATGATTCCCTTGTGCATAGTGTTAAGATTGAGCTACGCACTTGCTGCCTTGTCTGCCCAAAACACCACAGAAGGTGCGATTTTACCTTCAGGCTGAGATTGTTAGAGCAGGGATTCATTTCAGGCCTGTAGTAGAAGCCAAGTAACACAGCTGATGTCCTTACTTCCGCGTCAATGTAAACTGAAAGAATCAAAGTGCGCAACACTGAGTAGGTACTGCCTTTCACAAAGAGAAATGGAGTCTTCACTCGTCACTTGGTGGCAGCGATCTCGGTCGTGACTGACGACGAAGAGGTGAAATGCTTTGCAAGAGGTGGCGAGGAGGACGCTCCGCCTTGATGGCTTCTCAGACTGCGAGCCTTACGTCAAAGATTTCATTAAAAATACAACTCTTCCGACGTGTCGGCTGTGCTGTGTTCTTAAAATGTCTTAAGCGTTGTGCACATACGAGAACTCTATTACTGAAGCAGGAGCTAGTATTTGAAAATAAAACAAAAGGTTAATTTTAAGATAATTAGGTTTAGAATATTTATGATGGAACGGATGTTGATCAGAATTACTTTAAAATATGCTTATTTTCTTGTCAGGATGACGAAAGAAAGCATTTTATTTTGAGATGTACGTTTATAACTAAAATGTGGAGCTAAATGATTTGAAAAATCCGAGACGCATTGAAGAGAACAAAATAAAAGTCCAAACCCTGGACAGTTCGTTTTTATCAACATTCGCGTAAAGAAAAGTAAATGGACGTTGAGCGCTTCCCTGACACTTCTGTTTTACTTAATGCGAAATTTTAACCTTTCTATTCCTGACACTTTTGGATGGCCTGTGTTGATGAATCACTGCATCTTGTCGGTGGTGGCATCGAAGCGTATCATGCAAGTGTCTTTAGGTAGGATTTTTAGGCAAGCGAAAAACCATTTGATTTGAAACAGCTGAGAGCTTGGATAATTATGCAGCGATTGGATCAGCAATGCAACGTTAATTAAAGACACCCCACTTCGAAAAAGATTATTAAGGAGCACAAAGAACACGAATCTCCAAGCTCACTACTAGATGCTTGAGCGTCGAGAGAGGGAAGCAGGTAAAGACTGACATAAGGCAGTGCAAAGTTTAGCTATATTTGGAGATCTTTGGGGTTGATGAATGTTACTATTCATCATTTTAAAGGCCGCAGCAATCTCATGCACATGTTGAAATGACAGAGGGAATTGCCAAGACCACTATTTTCTTTCTAAGCGGACAAGTGCAGGGACTTCAAAGTACCCCTGTTCATCCTCAAGGAAACGTTGATGCAGAGCACTACTGTAGTTAAGGCCTTTGCCCAACTCACACCACACAGTTGGACACTTGACGGGATTGACAAGCCTTCAGGAGATCACAGCATTGCCAGGAACTCCAGTACGTCTGCAATGTATATTTTACCAGGGTATTATCATTTCATGTGCTTTAAAAAAGACTCAAAACTCTAAATTTCGCTAGTCATGGCCACTTTTTCCATTTGCATTTGACACGTAAGAATTTTCCAAATGCGCCTCGAGGATGCGAAGTCATTCCCAAAGTCCTTCTCATGATCACATTTCAATATGAAAGCTCAACTACTCACTCAATAAGAGAGCCAAATCAAGAACATTTTCAATTGCGACTTATAAACAATGTTTAAGGGAAAGTTAAATAGCACCAGAAGTATGTTTTCAGACATAAAATATGAAAACGTTGGTTTTTTATGTAAAGCCTTCAAAACTGTTCTCAGTGACTTTTCACTTGTTTGAATATAAACGTACAAACACGAGCAACTTCGTTCTTTGCTGATCTCACTTCCGCCCGTATCATAGCCTTGTGCCAAAACCAGTGGCCTCCCAGCTTCTCACTCTCTATTCCTCTTACCTTCACATGCGCTCCGACACACTCCTCTGGCCTGCTGCGCCCTCAGCAAACACTAACCAAGCAAACCCGATCCACACGAACTACAGCTCTAAGTGCATACCAAACCCTACTGCAACAGAGGAGGACCATCCGCAAAGCATAAATGCCGAACCTGGTACAATCAGCACCAGTGGC
>UYWX01020376.1:27153-52859 GCA_900622495.1 Hydatigera taeniaeformis | reverse complement strand
TCTAGTTCAAGCCTTGCTCCTCTTTTCACACGGATGCTCCTTCAAACCAACTGCCTCGCGAGCAGCAATGGACGCACGAGCTTTCTATCCTTGTTGATCATCATCTAGTTCCTAGCCATGTGAAGTCGGTGCATACTCATCTCTCAACACAGCCTACAAAGAATAGCCATTGTGAAAGCCCAATGAGGTTGGGGGAGTGAGTCAGTGGTGATGGGAGAAAGTTGTTTTGATTTGCAAGAAAAGCAGGTGAGGGTCATGCTGGTTCGAAAGTGGGGTCTAAGGCACCAACCGTGGTGTGGTACTTGATGCGGAATGATGGCCTGGAGGAAACTGAAAGACACACGGGAGAAGGAAGGTTTTGACGGTGCGTTCATGTCCGCAAACACTTCGGACTCTACAGGTCGCACCCTTTCTGTATTTCACCAACATCAACTCCATAAATGTCCTTGTTTTAACAGATTTATGTGCCAAATCAACAGCTTGGATGTAATGCACTGTATAGTGGGAAATGCAATTTTTGTGATGCTCCCAACGGCGCCGGCCTTCAGAAAAATATTCGCCGAACATGCTTTACTCATGATACCCTCTATTCATCCCTTTCTCTTACTAAATGAATGAAGAGGCGAAAGGGAGAAGCACAAAACCCATTACAGCAATGGCTAAAGATCTAAAATCAGCTTTGCCATACCATGGAGATGATTGTCACTCCAGTTAATGTTGAATTAAGCTCCATCGTAACTAGTAGCATAGAACAGTTGGTCTTTTGGGGTCCTGCTTGAAGTTTCAGATAAATTCATTGTAAATCCTCTGTTCGATCATCGCAATTTTGTGAATCACGGTGCCATGCCTACGTTATTCGACCACTCTGAGTTGTATGCATGTATACTAGGAGAAGAAAGAACTGAATCCTCGCTCGACCTGTAGACCAGCTTACCGTTCAAGGGTCGGACGAATACCGAAGTATAAACACAGAACCTTGCGGTATCTTTAATGGTAAATGTTAGAAATTGATCCTTAACCAATTGCACTGCAAATTTTCAAGTTTATGGTGCTTATTCAGACTTAAGCAAGCACGTAGGGCTCATATGATTTGATTCATTCTTCCACTTGTAGGCATTTTAATATGTTCCAGATGTATTTTGTTCTGATAAACTGATTAACATTCCTCCATATTACTGTCCCAAAATGGATGTTCCTCTACTCTCCCGTCCTCAATAAACACACCATGATGCTTGTGCAAATCCCATAAAATTTTCTTCAACAAATCGACAAAGAAAATGGCGTTCTAGATCTTGTTTTTAATGTTAAAAATTTGCCTGTTCTGGCAGGTACGACCATCATGCATGGACAAATCAGATGCTCGCGCTATCAAAGTATAGCCGATCTAGCCCATTTGGTTCGTGACCGTTTCTTGCCGCTGGCGTTCCAGGCACCTGAATGACATCGGCGGAGCCCTCAATCAACGGCACTGTAACTAAGCTTAAGAAAGCCAATGATGTGCGCATTGAACTAGGCGAACTGACTGTACACAATGTAAATCAGCTAAAGATTATCAACAGAACAGTTTTTCCTGTACATTATACGGACAAATTCTATACCGATCTTCTTAAACAACCACAACTCTGTCGCCTTGCCTACTTTAACGACATAGTCGTCGGGGCAGTTTGCTACCGATTTGAAAAGTTAAATGGAGCGGAAAACCTCAAGAAGTGCTATATTATGACTCTGGGTTGTCTGGCACCTTATCGTCGTTATGGTGTCGGTTCTCTGCTTCTTCGTCATGTTCTGCGGAAATGTATGAAAAACAAGCAAGTACAGTCAGTTTATCTTCACGTGCATATTGAAAATGATGCTGCTGTAAAGTTTTATGAGAAATTTGGCTTCCAAATCACAAGCAAGATTGAAAATTATTACCACCGGCTTTCACCGCAGGATGCCTACATTCTAGAGAAACAATTGGACCACTCAATTTCAGTCAGTGATTCAGATTCTGACTAAATATACGTCCTTGTCCCACAAATATCGCTTCATTACTTCTCTATGGGTGGATTTTTTGGAGTTACTTTAGAGTTGCTGTTCATTAATTACTGCTTGTTACTCTGTTTATACACTACATGGATTTCATATTGCCTATCAATCTCTTTAACTGTAGTTTCAACACAAATGTTTTTGCGTATTTTATCTGACAAGAACCTCAACCGACCTCGATTACAGTTGTGACTGCTGCGATGTTGGCTGAGTAGCAATGGTAAACGGAATCTACTGGTAAAGGCCCGGAACTGAATTATCTTTTAATGGAATAGCATTGTCGGCAGGGATATGGTGTCGTTTTTCGCGCCGTCTGCTGCTTTTGTTATTACCCTCTAATTCAAATTTGACATATTTTGAGTTGATTACGCCGTGTCGAGAACGCCCTTGGTTCGGACTGTTCTCTGCATTGCGTTTGGTGAGTATCCAGATGCCATTGCAATGTTTCACATGCCATAACTCTGATCCCTGTCCGATTATGCCACTACATCAGTTGTACCCTAAATACTACCTACTTATAAAGGCTCAGCCGTGCCAACTACTGGGTCAACTTAAATTCGTTTTTTGCTAAAATTTGTCACTGGATAGCTACATCTGAAGTGGTTTCGTGAGACGTCAGACTCCCACCTCTGTGGCTCATGTGAATTAACCCAGTATTTAAATACGCAAAGCTGTGCTACCTGTGCAACTCATTACAAGCACCAAAACCATTGAGACACAACTGTACTTGAGTTTATACAACCTTTTGAAGGAAAACGGGTGTCACCTTCGGAGTACGAGGCATCAGTTGGTGGATTCGTTTAATGTGCAATGTTCTTCATCTGCGGAAACTGCGTTGCAGGTTGAGAAGATGCGAGTGACTGCCTGTGCAGCTTAGCGCAGACGCGCTTTGGATAATGAACGAAATTTTACTCCACTCGGTTGACGTTGAGACTAAATTAATATGAACCCAGAAATGCATAGTCATCGTTATAAGGGTAAGTTTTATAAGTGCTGGAGTAAGTGAAGCTCCAAACACGGTGCGCAAGGAGGGACCATTGGGGTTTAAACTTTGTGAGGTTTAAAAACATGCAGACGAAATGAGATAACGTGCTCCGAATTGAATAGCCTATGCTGCTGCCACTCAGAACAATCGAATAGGTCTGTTCAGGTTGAAGACCACATGTGTTCGTCGTTCACTTAACAGCATGTTCTTTGCGCTATTTAATTCCAGGCCCTGCATTGGCTATCAAATATGGAATTCCGCACATAGCTATTGTGTGATCACAGTATTAAATGACTGTTGAGATAGTGACATGAAAAGGGACTTAGGCCCAATTCCTGACTGCTGGGCGATTGCGGTACAGGTTGCGAATTTGAAATACTTTGTGGATAAAAGTAGATACCGCACACCCCCACGCGAACGCAACATCCCAGTTTAGTTAGGAGTTCCTGTCGAGGCACGCGGTAAAACTGCACAGCTTGCACTTTCGATAGTGGTGGGTCTTTTGGACAAATTCCCACTGTTCGATTTGAATGGCCCTCAAAATCAGTCATTCAACGCTCAAGTCGATGATTTTCCAACGGCTTGAATCACGGTCCGTAAATCGATGCCTTTTGAAGTACTCGTAGAGAGGTGCAGTTTCTAAAAGACGCAGCTAGCATCATGCGCCATGGTAACAAGAAGCCTGATGCGCATTCCAGTTAAGCGACTTCGCTTATGCACAAGTCACGGTTCGCTGAAGTACGCACGTGCGCAAACACGCGAAACAGTTTTAACGTTAGGAGGGGGCTGCTCCATGCATCAGCTGTATTTTACAAGCCTCCTATTCGTAAAATAACTACAATGCATAAGACAAAGTCTTCTTTCATGTGCACATATTTAGAGGGTGATAATACCGCAATGAAATTGCAAGGCCATTCGATAGTGCAGAGACAAATTTATGACAAAATAGGGGAGCGCTAACAAAAAGTAGAGGTTCGGATAAGTATATAAATAATGTGACAATATGAGTTGGTTTACATCGCCTTAATTGTCCTCAAATTCACCCTCCTCCGAGATTGCATTACCCGCCGATGCTTCCACCCTCCTTGGTGGTGATGGGGAAGTCGGTTCATCTTCAACATCCCCAACCAGACTTGTTAGTAGGCTCTTCAACCCACCTGCGGTCCCCGCGGCGTCTGTGAAGCTCTTAGCAAGAGTAAATTTGGCCTCCTGTCGGTGGAGGAGAGGGCAGCTGTTGCGATAATGGGAAGAGGTGGTGGTGGAGGTGGCTACAGTGGCAAATCTTTTGCCTCTCCGTCTTCGTGGTCTTTCGTCATCGGAGTCACCACCACGGCCACACTGGTACTGCCAGTCCCAGACTTCTCGAAATACTTGTTTCGAGTTACTGCTACTGGTGGCAGCAGAAGTGGAGGACCCAGAAGAAGTACTCGTTTCCGAGTAGACAAGGAAGATATCAATAAAGCTGCCTAGTAGACGGAGCAAGGGTTTGTCTTGGGGTTCAGCTTCAATCGCAGGAGGTGGCGATGGTTTTGAGGCTTCAATAGAAGTATCCGGAGTGGTTTCCATGGCCTCGGGAGATTGCCGACTGGGACTAGAAGAGGTTGTCGTGGTGGCAACAGATCGGCGTTGTGATGAACGTAACGATGAACGACGACACCAAGAGGAAGAAGAGGATGCTTTGTAGCCAGTGCGATAGCTCCGGGAATCATCAAAGAGGAGGAGACTGAGGATTTGGGTGAAAAGTTCACCCGGTGAATCTCCACCCACTGAAGTCGCCAGAGCTGAAGATGGAGGAAAAATCCCAACACATTTCAACCATAGTCAAATACGTAGTAGAGTTTGATATCAAGCGTGAATGAAAAAAAATACTAATCTATGCTTTTAGCCTTCCAAGTCAGCAAAGGAACTTATCTATCCTCTTAACTTAGGGTGTGGATATCGACATATTTCAGGTGCATAACCGTTTTGTGGAAAGCAACGCGAACTTAGATTAGCGAAGCTAAACACAAAATTATGTGTCTTTTCCTTAACAAGTGTGCGAAACTTGAATCAACAAATCCAATGGTTTAGGGAAATTCCCAAAGCTGTCAAAAAACTGCTTACATGCTGTAGGCATGCAAACAGGTAATGCAAAGGTAGAAGACTCACGTTCCGGAGCTTCCAGAATGTTCACGATCACCAGTATTACACCACAAAGAAGGGCTGTTTCAGCATCCGGCTGAAAGTAAGGCCGAACATGCTAGAGCTCGAACAACATAAAAATGGAAATTAGACAAGCGACTCACCGTAATGGTTTTTGCAAGAGCTTCAATGAGTTCACTTTGGTACCAAAACTGACTACGAGCGTCAGCATTAGTGAGAAGATTAGCCAGAACTACCATCGCCTTAAAGTTAAGAAAAAGCACTGAACTGATGACCCTTCTCTTTCAAAATTTGATTAATGAACATCCGTACGATCTTATTTTGCTTAAATCAGCACTATTTGATAGAAGTAAAAGCAAGACATCGTTGGAATAATTATATGAGACTGTGCATCTTATAAAACTATGATCAAAATTGGTGGGCCTATAAAATCACTAGTAGAAGTACCGGGATAAAATGCCCGATTACACAAAAAAAGCGGCAGGAACCTCTTACCTCATACTTGGAACTGACAGAGTGGTTCGACAATAACACTTTCGCCAGGAGGGAGAAAACGCGTTCACTGTAGTCCATCATTTGTACCTAAAGTTAACACAGTGATGAGGGATTGCAGCTCACCTTATCCTTATTTTTATTAACCCACTACATGACAGTAACATAAAATAATGGCTACTCATAAGTTTGAAAGTAGACAAATGTATACCTCCTTTAGAGCGAATAAATTGCGAAGCAAGAGAAGGCTCTTCTGAATGAAGTACAATTCCAAATGGTTTCGTGAGGGTTTGGAGTTGAGCACGCTTCCGCTCGTCTCAAACACTACTTTCCTTTGGTTGTTTCTATCCACCGTCGGAGTAGCGCTTCATATCGAAAAAAGAACGTTACATTTAAATGCTTGACGTGTCTTTGGTTGCGCAAAAAATAGTGCCCATTGTGGCGGGAACAAAAACCACCGATCACTTCAGTAACAAACAAATGTTACCAATGCAATAGCTGAGGCACTTGAACAATTAATGAGCTACTAGACATGGACATGCATTAAAAGCAGCAACTCGAAAAGGAAAGAATTTACACACATGTTGAGCCAAACAATTCTGAAAAGTAGCGTAGCAAAAAAAACATCTTTTACCAGACTAACCAATGAAAATTCAAAGACACTGTTGTGCAAGCCCAACGCCCGTAATGCACGTGACAACAACACCAGTTTCCCACTCCTTTTGGATGCGTAAGCAAATACTGATACAACAATTTCAAATCCATCAAGATCCGTTATTCTATAGTCATCGCTGCATAAGAGCAAAGAAAACTGTAAAATGACGAACACTTTGGCGTTTGAAGAGTGTAAAATTAAGCACACTATCTGCAGAAGATAACTTGCCTGCGTATCGCTTAAATTTGCAATCCTCGGTGGACTCCACTTCAACACAAGGACGCGCATTACAGTCACAGTTTAACTAAGTCAACCTACAGGTCTCCAAGTTTCGATCATTAGCTTGGTAACATAAGACGCAATGTGCCGTTTCTATTAGTAGTTAGCTAGCTCATCTACATGGTTATAACGAAGTTCCTTTCGGAATCGGGGAAGACGTGACAGCAAAGGACCACTTTTAAGTTGAAAATCGACGCCACTTGAAACTGACCAACCACCAACAGGCAACAGCGGCGAGAGGAGAGCACTACATTGAGAGATGAGCTCTGGGACGATGGAAGATGCGTCTAGACGTTCGATAACCTCCAGACGATTAGCAAGTCGATTAGAGGCAGCAATAGCTGCCGCACTGGCAAGACCCCAGACACCATTCAGACGGAGGGAGAGTGCAATTTCCACTTCCACACTGCCGACATTCGCGAGAGAGTGAAAAATGTCAATGCATTTGACCCGAGACGTCTGGAACTAAAAGTCAGCAAGCACTTGGAGCAGTACAACACAACTGTCTCAACCTGGTAGTTGAGGAATTCAGACACTAGGCTTATGTGATTTTTTGAGGTTCAGTGTCACCAATATCATAGAGCAAACATTAGACTCCCAAACCATAGGCGCTCAAAGTATAATTTCCTAGTGCTCTCTAACCCACGAACCGAGTATAGTTTTGTGCAGACTATGGCAATAAATATGCAAGTAAACCATAAAACACATCAAAAATCGAGACTGGGAGTAAAAGAGAACACCTCCTGCGTGAGCAGCATAGAGATCTAAACAATATTTTAAGAAAAGAAAAAAGAGGGCAGCTCAAATGATCATGTTTCCAGGTCATTCATATCGGAGCACCAAGACTTATTAGAGATGCTGAGGCGCTTAAGATAAACTAATGCAAATAGCTGAATTCAATAAGTTGGTAATAGTATTGACGCGATTTTTTTATCAAACAGCACGATCGAACTGGCTTTGGATTACCGGAAATTGAGATAATTAAACCGTCAGCATTTGAAAGTTGTCAGCCATTTAGCACTAAATTAATAAGGTGACATGACCCTTACATCAAGATCGGGGAGTTGACTGAGTTGGAGATTGACTAGAGTTGAGGAAGCAGCAAGCACGATTTCCGCGTGAATTGGATCAGTCAAGACCGTGGGTAGAAGACGAGTGCATACCTGAGAGGATAATTAAGAAATATGATGGGCACCTATTGCCGTGTCTTATTCAAGAGAAGTGCGTTCAAATAATTCACGAAAATGAACAGAAAAGTAAGGACAGAAAGGCTCCGAGTGGCGCATTTTCAGTAGCGCAGCGAATAGCACGCCTACACGTTATTAGCGAAATTCCTAAATGACCACATGACCTAGAGTTACTAATTAGGGAGATCCAAAGGCTAGTTTACTAGCAATGAAGGACGAAACATTCTTGACCCGTATTATGCTAAGCCGGTGAGTGGTGAACCACAGGCATCAAGAAAGTACAGAAATAATAAGTGAGTCATCGTTGAAATACAGTTTGCTCGCTCAACTCTTGGCTTTGGGTGCGCGAGTTCTTGGGGCTCCGCGCTTCTTTGTCCGCTGGCGATACAGCCTTCAGGCCATGACAGAAACCCGCAGCCCTTTTGTGTGTCAATGACAGACATTCTGCACAAGTATTACATCTCCACTCGCCTTCAGGAAATTTTCCAAATGACATATCATCAAAACTATTTCCTCTCAGTGAGTTGATTGCAATCTAATTTATTAAAGCGGATGAAATGTCACAAATTTCGGGAATCATATTTTCACAAAAAAAATCAACAACCACAAACAAGTAGAATAACTCTACAACCAACCTCAATCAAACAGTTCACAATTGAAACATCGCTGAAGAAGGTGTGAAGCAAAACAGCAGATCGTGACAAACCGTGAAGCAGTTGACAGACAGCAAGCTGTAGAGGATGAGAACGCATTGAGATTGCCGTAAAGGAACAATCTTTTAAATTCCCTAGGAATTTTAGGATGAGTCAATAATGCGACAGTAAAAGTCGAGACAAAATGTGAAGGAGAGGGTGGAGAAAAGAGGTTATTAAAAGGGGTGATACCGTAAGATTGAGGCTTGCAGCGGAGGTGCTGGTGGTCAAGGAGGGATGCGTGATAAACATCTGAATGAGAGCTCTGATCATCGACAAATCACCAATCTAAAATCAGAGGATTAAGAATTCGAAAAGCTGTCATTCTACTCTACGGCAAGCACTTGGGTGAAATCGGTGAAACTCTCCAAATCCACTTGATTGTTCCCATTGCCTACTAGTGAAGGAAACTTGGAATTTGCTGGTGGAAATGTGTTTGCTTACATTTAAAAGCTTACTTAAACGGAATTTTTGTAGCGCCGTCCATGTTAGACCTAGAATAGTTCGACTTTTCTATGCTACAGTGGTTGGAGACGGAAATGACAGCAGACCTACAAACGCGGCATTGTGATCGATGAGTGTGGAACTGATCCATCGTTTTGCCTGAGGCAATATTAACTAAGGTGGAGGGCGCTGTCAGTATGAAGTAAAAGGAAATTAAATGAGCCTACCCGCGCAATGCATGCATCTGCCTTTAAAAAAAGGAGACACGTTAATTTTAACTGGATGCATCTGAAGTAGTGACGTCGATATTGCTTAGAATATGTAGTTTATACAACTTATTTTTTGTGTGCTTCATCTCTCTTAATATGTAGAGGTAGAGAAAGAGCAACTCACTCGGACACGAACGTCTTCACATGTAGAGACGAGGCAGGCAAAAAGTCGAGAAAATGGGATGAGTTGTTCCAGGAAGTCGGCGTAGTCATCCTTGAAAAACGCAATTAAAATAGATGGTCAACAATGCCAGAAGTCCGGACAGTAACTCCTCACAGTGGACTAATCACGAAGCCATTGGTATGTCTACGAGGAAATCGTTGCAAAATAAAACAGGTTACATGGTAATAGGTGTGACAAGAGTATTTTGTAGTTTAAAAGGCTTGACAACTGATCAATAAGATTTTGGCAGGGAAAGAAATCTAATATTGAAAAATATAACTAGCGACCTTGTAAGACCGCCTACATTTACACGCTTCAGAAATTATGCTAGCGCAGCAACTAGATGCTGAATGCAACTTCCGACGTCAAGTGTGCAACGAAGAGTGGGGACATCTGACAAGTCCGCTCAGTTTGTTGTTTGCATAATTATACGTCCATGTCACACTCGCAAAATGTAAATATAACATTAACCTTCTTGGACAGCAGTCAATTTTGTTGGCAAAAAGAAGCTGATTAGAAGGTCATGGAGGTTGCATTCAATAAACTATGGGGAGGAAGTATTTTAAGTAAGCATTTACAAAAGTGACCCTGGGGAGCCAGATCCACACATACAAAAAAACAACGTCAGGACAAATTCATTTCACCACTGTATTCCAACGGCATTTTCTTTATAGTTGCTGGGAAACAATTTGCCTCAATACTTAACTTTCGTCCCAATTCTAGCCTTTTGTTAACACTTACTCAGGCATAAATATGCCAACTACTTTAATAGACAATTTGCCCCTTGTAATTTACCAAAGTTCCAACAAATAAATACAAAAAATTTGACTGTTTTGTTAATGGCACGACGAACACACGATGTTTCAACCCTACCTTGGTGTTAAAAATATGTGACGTAAGTTCTTTACCAAGTTAATAACAACAGCTTATGTAAAGCGGCATCGCAACCAGACTGACTGAGCTTGAACCACTAGAAGGGATACAAGATAAAAAAATTCCACTGGCCGATTTAGCAATGGCAAGCATTGGTATTGCACAACAATACAGCCTTAGGACCGAGTCCTCTTCTCATTAAATTACTATGAGGGGAGGAGGGTTTCTTCATAACCTTTTATACCATAAATTGAGTTTAAGCAAACGACTGCAGAAGCCAACTCCAAAGCTCTGCATTTGGATTTCCTACAACATCAAACCAGGTATAGCACTAGCCCAAAACGCTTCAGCGCAATCTGGGCCAACCTAAGCACAGCATACAAGAAAGCACGCCTAAAGTACGGAAAATACCACTGTAAATAAGGATTCATTGGTGTTGTCAGCGAATGCCAATAATTCAAAACGCCAGCACTAAAGAAAGGAAGACTGGTTTGCCATTTCGTGAATGTGAAGAGCGAATCAACAGATGATGAGAACAGGGTAGTGTACAGCCCTTCCCAGGGGTTGCAATGAGATCTCAAGTGACCTCATCAGGTTTACAGAGGCGGGGCACAGATGCTTGGGTTGGGTTGAAGAGGCAAGAAGGTAGGTGAGCACTTTCGGCACCACCGCCGTCACATGCAATCGGAACTCCTATTTTCATGTCAACATGGCGTCACAAACATCTGAAATATGTTCTTCAATCGCAACTTGATTGCTTCATTTTGAAGCATTAGAACAGATATAGGACACGTTATTTTGGCAAACATTGCGCCATAGAGTTAAAATTGACCAATACTGCCAACGATCAGATCAGCATACTTAACGTCTAGATTACAACAGTTGATTTTCCCTAGAGCTTGAATTTCTATGCCCAGTGGTCCCTGAGGAAGTGAGTGACCGATGCAAAAAACATCACACTCAGTTCCTTAGGCGTTAGGATACTCGTACTGACTTCGAAGTTAGGGCGCAAACTTTGTCAGGCATGCAATAATTGTAGCAAAACAAAGTTAAGTTAAGGAAGGGACTCGAAGGACCAGTTGACATTAAAGGATTTAGTGGCCCTTTAAACAAGAGTATGCAACAAAATTTTTTGGAAAAACATTTCAAGGTCTGTATCAAGATGTTGTGTTAATTTCACAGCATGTTGGTTCAAATAACTCACATCTTTGGAAACAAAATGAGACCATTGAAGGATTTTAAGTAAAGATTCAAATGGAATTTTCTTCTGCCAAACTCCTCAAAACATGCAAATGAATTAATTCAAGTCAACTGTGGAGAAGACTAATCTAATGTTCCATTAAAAAAATTGGCAGCAAAAATCGTATGAGATATGAATTGAGAGATGTAGTCTTCGGACTGTAGTCAATAAATAGATCCCTCCTCGGAGGTACCACCACCTCGCCATAAGAATAATTAGATTCCGTGTAGGCTACTGGAAGCACATATGGAAATTCACAGTGAAAGGAGGTGCAAAAAACTATGGAAGTCGTATACTACGCCACACACATTGATAAACAAGCAAAACAAAGCGAAAAGTGGTTAACTAGCCCCCTGCGTTTGAGGATTTTAAAAGGAACTAAGGTTTCGTTTCAATTCGTGAGGTGCATAGTCGGGAATAGCAATGAATGCCATTAAACCAAAAGTGAACAAGCAAAATAACCCTCAGTCTTACACAACGAAATCAAAATTACAGTAAAAATTAGTTTACAGCCAAATAAATAAGTGGAACACCGAGATATGCTGAGCTGATAGTTGAATAAGACGACTATTTCCAAGATGAAAGATATTCAAAGCATGGAGCAAACATGACTTTCCAGCTGTAGTGAAGTATTCACATGTTCCATTGAGCACGCAATTTTACCAGATTTCACATACGCCTTTTAGAAATTGGTACATAATCAAACGAGGAGGCTTCGATAGCAAATCTCAATGTGACTTGTCATCATCTCTTCATTGACTGTGCTAACCTTTTTGGCACTTTTAAGTGTGTACGATAATGGTCGCGTGGTAATCACTGGTCACGCAGCAGGAAAACAAATTTTCAAACCAAAAGCACGTAAACAGATAACTGAGGGATACAAAAGGCATTAATCAAACAGTTTTCGGATGGTAGTGAAGAGAAGTGAACTCACGTAGTCGCAGGTAGGTTGGAGAGCCTTCAGTAGACAGGAAACGGTGTCATCAAATTCAGAAGTGAGGAGCTGGCTGTAGAGGAGGTGGTGATGGAGGCTTCGACGCTGCTTAAGCACCAACACCACCACGTGGCAGGCCCACGTGTTCACGCCCGTGCCGTTCAAGGGCAGGCTATTTTGCGTCAGCGGCTGGAGAATCTGGATGAATCCACAACATCCCAATCAATGCTCCCAACAGTATATGCCCAATTCATGCTATTTCAACTGATACTGTACCCACCACTGCGCATCTAACAACTCTTCAACCTTTCTCTAATCTTACATGCCTTAACATGTGTATGCCTTTTGAGTGGAGGCGACTTATTCAAAAGAAGAAACTGGTGCCCTAGCAATTTGCCTGTATTGAACAGCAGATGCTTAAGAGGCACCGCACTTTATTGTCAAACATCAGTTTCAACTTAGCACAAAATCATGTCGCTGAAGGTTAATAACCCTCGTTATCATGATGATGATTCTTTTTACTAACAAATCGCCTCAATTTGAAACAGGAGTATTTGAGGGGAAGCCTCAAAAGCTAGATGTGAGTCCCCAACAATCGGAGTGGGAGGAAATACTGGTAACCATTTCCAGTGCTGTGTTGAAAAAGTTCGCGAATTTCGTACTAAAAACAGCGGCAGTTCTATTTGAAACTTCAGTCCATCGTCATGCTTGCCATTGGTAGTGCAATAGGGACAATTCCGATGCATGCCGAACAAAACCAAATTGTACCCATTACCAAGAATAACCTATTAAGTACATCACGTGAAAGCGAGGCAAGAATTTACGCAAAATAGAGTAAAGACGTTTTCAGCATATTTAATTCTAATCTGAATGAGAGGATTTAGTATGAAAAATCCTCCAAGTATAATCGGACGGATAGCCTTTTGGGATCCACATATGTCTCAAAGGTTTCAGTTTCCAAATAAGCTATGCCGAATGTTAAAAAATGCAAACACAATTCCTTTGGTCCCCTTTTTTTCTAAAAAAGTTGGTAAAACGCTTAAAAAACTATACAGGGTTTAAAAATAGGTAGAGACGTTTGAAAAATTTCAAAAATCCAAATAATTTAATTAAAGAGTACTGTCTTCACTGATTCGTGTGACAATAATAAATACTGCTTGAGATTTTCACTTCAGCTGAGAGAAGGATGCCTAATTTGCATACCCCAGCTTCTCCATTAGGCTTGTTCGATGACCACATAAGTAATGAAAAGTAATCGAACTCCTCTCACACGAACCTTCAGGGAGATCTGATCGTCTGAAAGACCCAACCCGTCAGCATGCAGAGTCTCCCTACCAAAGCGGTCGCAGGCAACAATGACGGTGTTGGTTCTTGAGGAGGAATCGATGGCAACAGGGGAGCAGCAACAACGCCAGAACAGAACACCCCTTAGTAGGCCCACAAGGAGACACATGGTGCGGTCTCCAGTGCCCGAGAGGCCAAAAGCTCCGTCGGGAGAACAAAGACCCAGTGAGTCCACCATCTCCGCTTCGGGTTCTGTCTCTTCATCGTCATAGATACCATTTTCAACAATGCTGTTATTCTCTTCGAGAGATCGGTCGCTGAGACGGTAGATGACGTGATCGCTGTGCGTCTCGCGGTGGCGACAGAGTGAGCTTATCTTCGACCCACCCCGAAGGCCCAGATGGCAGCGGGAGTAGGGTTGGGAGAGATGAGAGTAAATGGAAATTAGAGCTCGCGGGTCCGTTTCGCACACCACTACAAAGAAAATGCTTTGATGTGAATATGGGCCTATGCCGCCATTAAGTCTCCACGCGGTGTGATACCAATCTCTTAGGCCTTTCTTAAATCTGTGAGACTTTTAGAACTGCACAGCCTTCAAGTGCTTCACAGTTGACTCCGATGAGTTGGCGAAATCGTTCCAGAAGAGCGGTAATCTTGATTTCCCCGAATAGAAGACAGAGACCTGATGTGGAGATTATAAGCAGAGAAACTACTAAATCAGCACCAGCTTTTGAAAGGTAACTAATCTCAAGTATTGCATTGTTTTTAAGGGAACAAGGTTAAAACTGAACGAACCGAAAGTGGTCACACTGGAGCCGCCGCAATTACTGATGTGTAAACTTAAAAATTTGACCTGATGGCCAAAGCATACCCACGCTGCAGACTGTTAAAGGCAACTAGGCAACACTGTGATGAAGAAAGGAAGATTCAGTTTTATGCCATATTTTCAGTACTTCATGCTTGAATGACTGACAGACGATATGAGCTGGTAGGAAAATTAGCGCCAAACATTAGACGATAATAAATCCAAATGCACTTCATTAAATTAATGCGACAGATGCATTCTTCGAAATCAGCGGTATATGCAGATGTCGATAACTTCAGAAGTTCCAGTCTAGTGATTATTAGTCATATTAGTTCTTACCTTGGGGGGGAGGGGGGAGGTCTTGCGAAACCCGGGTAGTACGATCATTGGAAGCTGCGTAGTGTAATGATAATGTATACTATATCACGCTATACGCTAGCACAAGGCTAGTGGTATGCAACTCTAACTAAGTCCAACGCCTTGTTACAGTACTCGAACCCTTCTGGCAGTTTGCGAATGCATTACCTTCCGGACCAGCTGAGGGGCAACGCCATGGCTTAGTGAAATAATCGTCGCGAAGACGACTGAAGTGAACGCGGAATGTCCCTCGCCAAGACACATGGAGGGGAGAATGTTACAGAGAACCGTGCCAAACAAAAATCGTGTTATGCCGCTGTTTTAATGGGTCTTCTTCCACCGTTGTAAGCAATTCAAAAATATGCTTCAAAAGTATAAAAAACTGGATAATGGAATGTCGTTCTCTGCCAGGCAATCTGATTCCAAGTCGACAAAATGCAACAAAAAATTCACAAATTTGCAATACAACTGAAGAGATTTACAAACTAGTACTTGTGCAAAATAATATTCGAAGCATAGCATCAACTAAATGGGAAAGGATCACGACTCAGGACACAATCGACATTAGGCAAATCAAAAAGCACTACAAACGTAGGAAGTTCGAAATAATTGTGTCAAAGGCAGCATATATTAGGAGCAATCGGAATACTCTTTTTGGGTATCAGGCAATTAATAGCCAAGAGAGATGTGCTTGCGTTGGTCTGGCCATCCAATTCACCTCCAAGCATGTCCTACTTAAAAGTGCCATAATATTAGGACAAAGTGCTAAGTTTAAGTCAAGAGCGGTGATCCAGTTGTCAACTATGCATCACTTTTCATTGAACGAGTTTTTTGGCAAAAGTACTTTCTTCTCAAATTGAAGGGTGTCAATTTGGAAGGCATGCATCATGGAACGAAGTCAAAGTGCGTTCCCGAAACAGAAATAAAATTGACACAAGTTGATGGTTTTATAGAGGATGAAGACTTACAATCAGTTTGAATTCGCAAACCTAAAATCGTCTAAATCTAGCCGAGAATAATGCCCAAATACTCAACTCGAACTATTGTCTGAAAAGTGCATTTTAAGTCAGATTCCGTGAAAAAACTAATAGTCTAATGCTTCTCCACATTCCACCAAAGAAGAAGAGGAATTATTAAACAACAGATATTCCGGACTAAAGTCGAAGGAATCAGTCAGTTTACTCAGGTATGGAAGGAGGACCAAATGAAACAATAAGAGCTAAAGGGATAGTCTTGGGTAGATGTACCAAGTTTCTGCATACCACTGTTTCTGCATCCTAGCTACTATAGAATTCTAAAATTATACGGTCCAGACAGCGACGGTGTTGTATAAGTGCAAGTGTGCACGCACTACAGTGTGGTACTGAAGTCGGTTTCGAATAACCAATCCGCACATAGAACATCTGATCCTGAATTTCCGATGGATAAAATACCATTAAAGTGTCCAAAGGCATGCTTTTACAAGGAAAGCAAGCAACTGCGTTTAAAAAGTTAACGTGCACACGGTGAGCTTCGTGACAGATTTCCACATTGGCCAAAAATGGCAGTGGCTACCCTGGACTTATTAAATGCAGAGGCAAATACTCCTACTGCAAATGTTTTGGATCTCAAATTAGCATCTTACTTGTTGTGCAAAATATGGCCAAAGGCGTCAAAAACATTCGTTTTAAAATTCAAAAGTATTCTCGATTGAATTTCCAACCAATGAGCTGCATTTGGTAAATAGACAAAATGTGCATGTACGGAAACTTATCCGGAGGACTACTTAATGGAAGAAGAAATGAGGGTAGCGTAAAGTAAACACTAACTCACCACCTTTAAACGTTTCAAACGCCAAGGAGACATGGTAGATGGCGAAGAATAATATTTTGAGCGAAAACCTGGCAACCTATAAAGAAAAAACATTTCACTCGGATATGAAGATGAGGCCATAGCTTAAACACCAGGACGCCTAACCTCACTTCCAAGGTGCTCCTATTCCCCATCCCATACATGTTCCAAAGGCCTCCAAAGCGACTGGAGCAGAGCTCCCATGTTTCGCCTAGATGATCATTGCCATTGCTACTGTGGCAAGGCAGGGAGGACAACCGCCCTTTTGCGGGAGCCCAATTCTAAAGTAGATGTTTAAGCCATAGTTCACAGCTCTTATTTAAAGCAGCTTATTTTTGAAAACATGAGGTCAGATCAACAGGCCCCAAAAAGGAAAGACTGATGATATGAGTAAATTACGAGGAAATAAAAAAATGGAAAGCCTAAACGACTGTTTGTTCTAAAGTGGCATACTGAAGATGCAAACTCAAATGTTCACAATAGTGAAAGGTTCCATTCTCCAACAAATAAAGTACAATAACAGTTGGCGCGTTAAATGTCTTAAAGCTATGAAGTCACCCAAACGGAACATCAGGTCCAAAAGGATTGTCAGTAAGAATCAGTAATGTCGCGGTCAAGTACTTCTCCAGTTGCACTCAACTTGATGACTGATGCCCCTACGCTCGTAGACTTTCTCCCCTCATCATTGATTACGTTGCGATGTCCAACACGAGAGGTTTCACTATAAGGAGCGCCAACGGCGATACCCAAAACCGAGAATAAATATAAATTTGTTTAGTTATTGTTCAACTCTCATGTTACGCCCCACCAGTGCAACCCTATTACGTGGCATGTTCTCCGGACCATGACAGTAAACCTCAAGCCTTCTATGAGCCAAAAGTACACCTTTTATACTCGTGGAATGAATTCGCAACCTCAAAATTGACCTGAAATGACCCATTATTTACAAAAGAATGGGAATGGAAGGCTCCAATTAATGTCATACCAAATAGCGGCCCATTACATAGATGTAATCTCGAGAGAAGAAAAGGTTTTACATCAACTAAACCTTTTATGAGATAAGTTAAAGCTATGAAATGGGAGATGGGAAATGAGTGGATTTCGGATCCAAATTTTCTTAAATGTAGGTCCAGCATTTTCATTCCTTCATTTCATGCATTGTTTTCTAGTGGCTATACTCTAGTGATGGATTTATGGGGAGTGGCCATTTCAAGAACCTCCGGCAGATCACAAAGGGAAGGGCATCGAATGAATCCATTTCCTTCAGCTAAGCGTAAGCTCGTGTTCCATTCTATTCATTAAAAACAACGAAGTCTCCGAAATTTCCCTTCTTTCTTGGATGCAATTCAACTTCCCTTCCATAATAAGGAATCAGAAGCATTATAGCTATGCTACTGCAACCTTCATAAGT
Organism: Hydatigera taeniaeformis; assembly: GCA_900622495.1. NCBI lineage: Eukaryota > Metazoa > Platyhelminthes > Cestoda > Cyclophyllidea > Taeniidae > Hydatigera > Hydatigera taeniaeformis. The sequence continues at coordinate 34,789 of UYWX01020376.1, read as the reverse complement.
CAGATTGATCCCACTAAGAGTAAGTCGCATTGCATCAATGCTGCTTTACTCAGGAGGGAAATAGCAAGGAACCCAAAAGTGACTAATCTTGAGATCATGCTTTTCCTACGGAATTGTACCGACTTTCGTCCCATTCAAATACAACGTTCGCCTAATACATATTCCCTTAACAAATTTTCATCAAGTCGCGCTTTTCACAAACATGCATCAGTTTACCCCAAATCCGAGCGGAGGTGGAACGGATATCGAAAAAATCAAGAGAAAAACGTACCGACCGAGTACAACAGATATCTTTTGGCATTGCTTTTTGTCAAAAGCCTGCTGTGTAACCGGAACAGCAATTGAGGTTGGTACAAAACCGTCAAATAGAAGGATTATCAATCAAAATGAACTCTACTCAATCATTTCGACTCTCGCTATTTTATTAGGTTCCTCACACACCTACAATTAATATGATTCGACAAAGTATTTGGCAAAAATCTTGATGAAAGGTTAAAATCAACCGGGATTACCCGAAGGATAAAGGTGAAAACAGAGACAGAGAAAGCGAAAAACTATGAACGTAAAAGAAACACATTCCATCCAACCAGTTTGTTAGTTTAAATCGCTGAATATAGCTAAGAGAAATCGAAAATGAAGCATTGGAATGAAATGTAACTTATTTTCGCCCTGACAAAAAATTGACACTAGCTGTCCATACCAATAAACAAGATCAAAGTAAAGTGGAAGGGGAAATGAAGAGTGAGGTGACTAACTGCGTGGGTAGCAGCATCGGGACAGGGCGCCGAATTTGCCAAGTCGAAAGGAAGAATGAGACCGCGATCCTGGCGCTGGAGAGGTGCATGGCGTGGACAGGCAGTGGCCATGACGCCGCGATGGGCCATGCGCAGCAGCGCCGCGCCTCCTCGTTCCGCTAGCGTAGCGCACGAGGAGAGGAGGGCGAGCAGTTTTGTGAGGCAAACGAGAGCGCTCGCACTTGCACTGCCTTGGACCCTTTCAACGCCCCTTCGCAATGCCTCAAAAAGCACCTCGTTGAGGTGGATAAGATCAGTTAACCGATCAATCGTGAAAATCTCCTGTGAACGAAAATACACATATTAACTAAACCAGAATCGATGAGAGAGACAAAGATAAGACAATCATTCCTTACGCACCAGAGCGGTGATTTTCTTAAACGCAGGCAACGATTCAAAGTCCTGGTCTAGGTTGTCAGCTTCGAAGAGAGTTTTGAGGAAGAGCATGATTGCCTCACGCAATGGGGGATCAGAGCTTCCACAGCTTGTATTGACTGAGTAACAAAAAACCTTGCTTCGGCCTACTGTTGAATAGTGGTTCAGTTTAATACTTGCAAATACGTAGACAGGATGCTGCAATATTTTTAAACTAAAAATTACCTCGACATCTCCATTTGAGAGCATCCTAGTTCGGCTGGTGATAAAGATTTCTTTCATGAAACGTGAGTCGTTACATGAGTTTAAAGGTTACAGCAAGTAAGGAGAGCACGTAAATATGAGAATAAAGGAATAAGGTGCACATAATGCGTTTTCCTGCCAAAAGGTCAATAAAGCCCACAAGAAAGCGCGTCACTAAGGCGTGGTGTTATCACGCGTTATGCTTCGAACTTAGACGGAGTTGTATCCTCCAAATCATTTTAATTCTATTTTCAGTAACTGCAAGATCCACTGGTAGATAAAGTGACATTAATGGAACGTGACTTGGCAATACATCCTGTGTCCACCAGCGATTTCGTTCTCTCAATGCGCTACCTAGTAACGGCTGAAAAGTCCTAAAATAAGTACGGTAAGGATAACAGGGGTGTTCCTGGCTTAAGTTTGCGACCATGGAAGTTTCTGATGCTAACAAACTACCCTACTGGAGAAGAGTTGGAGGCGAAAGGATAGCAAACAGTGTAATGAAGTCTCGAGAATCAAACAGAAAGCCAAAAGTCTTGCTGGAAGATCATTCTTGCAAACCGGATGGTCAATAAAGCTGAATGAACAGCTTATTAATATTTTGGCAAATTTAGAAAAACTGATGAGAGCTATTAATCAAAGCTTTTTAGCGCTTCGAGTCCCTTTTAGATGCATCTGTTTGTGGTGAGTTTAATTTTAGTCGGTAAGATACGCAAGGTACGCAATAAACGTTAAGGTCAGAAAGAATCTTCAAAGGCGTGCCCTCTAATGTCGGTATCAGTGATCGTTCCATGAAAGCACTTTCATTGTTTGAGAGGATAAACTAATGCAGATTGTAAAATACCTGCATCGAGGAGGTCATTTAGAAAGTCCCTCTGCTTGCACAATTCCTCAGCGAAAGCAGAGCTTTCACGCAAGAAGCTGGCGTACATACACAGGAAGTTCCTCTTGAAGGTGGACGAATAGTCGGCGGTTGTTGAAAAAGCCGCAGTGAGAGACATAATTCTGAATGCACAATTAACACATTTTGTGACGGTCTTCGTGTGCACAATTTGGACGCATTATATGGAGCAGTCGTCATGTCAAAAGTACTTCAGTGTCTGAGGAAATGCCTTATGGTTGAGAATGACCAAACTAACCTCCCTCGGATAAGGTCGTTTTCGACAACAATTCGCTTGTTGACCGGATTGGCGGTGATGAAATTTCGGATACTCCTAAATAGTCGCAAAAAAGAGGTGATATGGACTTGATACCTTCAGTTTAGGAAAGATCTGTTTTCATCACGATTTCATACTAGGCTTAGAAACCGCACAAAGAGGGTAACAACTGATCTTGAAGTTGAGTTGTAAAATTTCCTTTAACATTCACAAGATCAACGAATGTCCTACTGCAACTTTTCAGAAAAAAACATATAATACAATTAAAACCCAAAAAAATTAATTGACCAATAAATTCCAGAGATTTGACTTAATTTTAACTGATCGTAGATCATAGGAGGGAATAATGAAAATAAAAACTCTTGAGTGGTGCAAAGCATAAGCAGACTCACCGAATGGCCCTCAGATTAGCCTCCGACGAAGAAGAATCGAAATCTCGGATAAAAGTCTCCTCGAGGAGTTGGTTGGGTCCGATCCACGTCATTGATACACCTGACCACATTCCAGAAGTAGGCATGAATTTGGATGCCATATTTTACATTTCTCCAAGAGGAAGGAAAAACAGACAAGGAGTTTTATGGAAGACAAAGCTGCCCTCTTCACCCAAGAGAATCAGAAAGCCCCCTAAAACTTCCCACTTGTCAGTGAAATGACGCACACAATGGCAGTGGGGATGAAAAGCATCATGAAGCCATGACGATCACGTGCCTGTAGCACAGTAAAAAGGTCGTAAGAATCCTATTCCCGTCAGATGAGTAAGCAGAGCAAAGCAAAACTGTTGTCAAGCTGATAATCAACAGTCTGCTTCGCTATTCATTCGAGCCCACGAACAGGTGGCTTGGAGGTGAAATGTTAAGGTAGAGAAGGATCACACAAGCAATTCTCAGTCAATAAAGAAACAAATTAATGGGCAAAAAGACGCAGTGACAAATAGGTGTGTATTTCAGAGAGTCGTGTAGTAAAAGGACAATACGCATAGAAAAGTGAGAAGTGCAAACACAGGCTAGAGATAATGGCACTGATATTTCCATCAAAGTACGGTGTCTGGGACGAATGCATAGGGACGATTCTCTTGCTGTGACCACAGCGCCGGCGACGTCTCCGGAGCCACAAAGTCGGGAAGGTTCTGCCTACAGTAAAGCCGCAGATATGTGTACGCGGAACATGAGCTTTCGATGGTGCTTGGATCCAAATCATACCCAAAAGGGAGCCAAGTAGAGCAAATTGAGAGCGAATCGTGACAAAAAGGCGTTAATGACTTACAAACATTCACAAGACTTAATTATCATGCATTTTAAACAGACAACTAACATAAAATAACTTTGATTATATTATTTTATGAAGTTGTGACTAATTGTAAGGACTTATAGTAGGCAACTAAGGTAACCAATTTCAATTAAGTTTCGATAACCCATCTAAGTTATTAGGATTCAAGGGAATAAATCCTAACCCTGCCACCCTGTGATGCTTAATTATTGGTCATATTTACAATTGGTCAACTACCAGTGAAGGAGTGCAGCGAGCATGAATCCCATGTTCGGCAATAACGTACAAACACTAAGTTACGAAAAAACTTTCAATACACGTACTTGCAACCGCTTCGACTTAACTTCAAGAAGCATCCCTCATTACTTTTAACTCATATACAAAATATCAGCGTCGGCACAAGGGAAGACATACGCGTTGTTAAGGAAGATGGTCTCCATCTGGAGAACGGAATGAAAATCAGGCACGAATACGACTTCTGTTGCGAAGCGATAGAGGTGCATTGCCAAAGCATTTACTGCCATTGAAGTCAGATGTGGTAAGCACCCATCTGGCGATGGAAAAAGCAGTAAGACTTTTCATCGTTATTTTACAAGAAAAATATTAAAGGCTACACAAGATTTGAAAGGCGCTCCCTGTCCCTCCTCTGCAAGGAAGACATAGGCAAAGATATGAATCCATTGAATGAGAGTCGTTGATCATTGCTCTTTGAGACCCAAAGTTAGACCATGACGTTACGAAACGGTGATCCCAAAATCGAGAATTTGTTTGGAATAACAGTGGAACCAACCTTCCAGTGGTCTATCCACTTCAAGGTCGTCCTTGAACTCGCGCTTGTCCTCGTTCGCAACTACAGCTTTAAAGCAACCCGAAGAATCCTGCCAGGAAATTATCTCCTCCATCATAGCCGGGTGCGCCATTTGAAAGTAGCCTCCAAGTCCACAGTAGACAACTACAGTACGAAAAAATCTGATAGGCACACGCAAATAACCTTCCATTAGCCTCATTTACAGAGGATAAAGGATGATGATTTAAGATACACTCGCCTTTACTCAAGTAGGTTAAGGCTGAGGAGGAAGATTAGTAGTCACCCAAAAAGGCTAAATTACTTTCTTAATGGTTGATAGGATGTATAGAACTCGACGAGGCATGCGTTACTAGTTGCACATGTTCAAACACAAAATCGCTAGAAAATTACAACTTGCTTATAAGAAAAATTCATTATAACAATCCACAACGAGAAACACTCCAACCTCTGGTAAGAAAAATACCAAGTACTTATCAAAGACGTAAGAGCAAAGAAGAGCACATGCATTCACTGAGCCGCTTATATGTGTAAACAGAAATACTAAAATTCGGAAAAGATATTGCGCCGTAAAATGGTGGTAGCATGGAGAACCTCCTTGCCACTAACTCTGTTCCATTAACAAACTCCGAATAGGCGTGGACAAATTCCTTTTTGGGTAGTTTATCCCGAATTCCGACAACACAAAGTAGCAGAGAGTTTCGCTCATTTGATAAACATCCATTTTCGTCTGATTTCTGGTTCGACAACCACTCTAGAAAGGTAATTACTATGGTAAACCTGAAATACTCTTAAGAGAGCTTGGTAATAAAACACCTGCCGCGTTAGCTGAAAACTATGATAGATGCCTCCAAAAAACATTTCCTCGCACATTTTAGATATAACACAGCCAGCTTTCGTTCTATTGGCTAATTCGGCCAAACAATTCTCGTTTTGTGCCAAGGATACAACTTTGGTAGAATTAGCAATAAAAACAAGCGTACTTTTGGGACTCTCTGATACATACATTGTATTTCCCATAAACGTATTTGCCTTCCATCCAATTGTCGACAGAAAACCCAGCTTATGCGGCAGTATGTAATTCCTCATGGCATCGAAGGAACTATTTATTAACACCGACAATTCACACACACGCTTAATTATGTAAGGTGGTAACAGATTAGAATTACAAATGCTACCAATCGAGTCTAAGAATCGAATGACGAAGAAATTGCACAAACCGCGTAAAATGGCCAACCCCAACAGACTGTCTATAGTAAGGTTTTTGTATTTGTTTCCATAAAACTTCACAGTCTGGGTAAGAGAGTCGATGCACCTATAAATTTTATCTGTGTACGTTTCGGAATGAGGGGACGGCCATTCTTGAGTAGAAGGAAAGGTGACAGACAGTAGCACGAAAAATAGCACGTTTACCGAAAACATTCGCCCATCAGAGATGTAAGCGGGCTAGTGGAGAAACAGTGACGATGTGGATTTAATAGGGACTCTAGGTCACATAATAGCAACCAATAAAGGTAAGAGGGAAAATTAACATCAACTTCACAAAATTTTGAGGGCAAGGCGCAAATTTCCTCTCTGATACCACGCCTACAAATTTCGTCTTTGCTTGCATAAGTAGTAAAATTGTATTTATCGTAAAATAGTTTTGCGAAGTTAAGGGTTAATCAAATGCTTCCCATGCACATATTATGCAGAGCTGTCCCTACCTGCTTTAAGAACTCGATTCGCAGAAGTGTTTGCTATATTTGGTTTGTAATGCATAAGCTATGTTTTCCACTACTTCTGCCACAACCCGCACAAGTTTATTGATTTTATAAAAATATTACGAGCGGAAGTTTGATCTCAAACTTTGAACCTAAAATTTTATCGTTAATTTATGAAAGATGCCACTCATAGTGCTGAATTACATATATTTTTTCACCTGCGTGCTTCTGTGTAGACTTAAGACTTAGATGCATGTAATCAGTCATCGCTATTCTGCAAGTAATTTTGCAGTTACTGCCTTCACATTTAATCCTTGTTGACTTTTAAATCAAAATTTTAGCATGACGATATTTTTCACCTCAAAGCTTTATCGTGTACCAAAAGTTTATTAAAGATAACCAATCAAGCTCTTCACATTTTCATAGCGCCCATCGTATTCGATGTAATTGTTATCAAATCCTGCACATGTCGTGATTTGCGGTGCCATTAGATTAGCTTAACGATGGCGGCGAGGATCCAACGTGCGACCTCCAGGCCATCGTTCCGTATCAAGTACCACACCACGGTTGGTGCCTTAGACCCCACTTTCGAACCAGCATGAACCTCACCTGCTTTTCTTGCATATCAAAACAACTTTCTCCCATCACCACTGACTCACTCCCCCAACCTCATTGGGCTTTCACAATGGCTATTCTTTGTAGGCTGTGTTAAGAGATGAGTATGCACCGACTTCACATGGCTAGGAACTAGATGATTATCAACAAGGATAGAAAGCTCGTGCGTCCATTGCTACTCGCGAGGCAGTTGGTTTGAAGGAGCATCCGTGTGAAAAGAGGAGCAAGGCTTGAACTAGACTCGCATCCATTCTCCTCGTCTCCGCCAACCTCTTTCCACTTCAATGCCGACCTGTCAGCTATCCGTCCACTCGAAAGCCTATCAGGAGTCCATTTGACCTAGTAGAGAAGTGGAGGAGGTAGCGTGCGATCGTGTAGGTAGCGCCTTCGTTGTGAGTGTCGAGGGCGGCTTTGCAATGGACTGTTCTGAACGAGTTGAATATGGTTTTGCTTCAGTTGCTCCGGATGGCAACAGGAATCGCGAAGAACACGGATTTAGGGTAATGAGCAAACGTGAGTTCCACTGGTGCTGATTGTACCAGGTTCGGCATTTATGCTTTGCGGATGGTCTTCCTCTGTCACAGTAGGGTTTGGTATGCACTTAGAGCTGTAGTTCGTGTGGATCGGGTTTGCTTGGCTAGTGTTTGCTGAGGGCGCAGCAGGCCAGAGGAGTGTGTT
>UYWX01020376.1:0-27143 GCA_900622495.1 Hydatigera taeniaeformis | reverse complement strand
AGCGCATGTGAAGGTAAGAGGAATAGAGAGTGAGAAGCTGGGAGGCCACTGGTTTTGGCACACGGCTATGGTGCAAAGCAAAACATCCGACAGGTGGTTAGATTCACAATCGGATTTTTTGAAAGAGTTTTGAGGAAATGTTATTTCCGAATTTTATTATTCGTAGTTCCCTATTTTTCCTTTTAACTATTACTCTTTATCTAATCCCTCTGGTCCCTTTGCAATATGATTAGACTTATTATCTCGTGGAAGCTTAATATAGCTTGCGGTAGCTTGTGTTTGTGCATTCTATTCAAGTTAGCATTCATTTTTTGTTATATTTATCGGTGCTTGATACTGTAAAGCACTACTGAGGTTTACATTTCCTTTCTTAAGGCATTTGGTGCCATGATTTTGCACCATAATGGTCACATTAAATGGAGTCCGTAGCCGTGATTTGATTGACATAAAAGCGTTCCATTTTAGGGCATATAAGCAGTACCAGTTCCAGCCCCCCAAGAGTAAGATGATTAATGCGTTCAGATGGGGTTATTTGACAAGAAGGGCGAGTATCGTTTCTATTTTGGCTACTCTGGCTTACTGCTATTTTGTCAAAAGTTTTGTAGTTCCTCAGACTCTATAAAGTACCATTCCGCCTGTTAAACGTCCCTCAAAGTGCTGCTATTTTCCTCCTTTAGTACTTTGATTTATGCTTACTTTATTTGCTTTTTGAATCTCAAAACGGCGAGTACTACTTGATTTCACACCTCATGGCTGCTTATCCTTTCGTAGTCAATTTCTTTTAAATTAAGGAAATTTAAATGGGCATTGACTTAGGAGTATTCAATTCTTTTTATAGCAAGAAATTTATGCTTGACAGCGATTTTAGCAACCTGACCCTAAGTTTAGGATTTAATGGAGTTTTTGCCTAAATTCCCAATCAAAACACACACTTTAGCCTAGAAATTTCAACTTTTCTTCCAAAAGTTGTTTAGAATGCAGAGAGGAACGTCTACAACGGGTGCTTCATTAAATAAACGTAAAATTGCTTACTTAAGAAGACGGGTTTTCATATGGGTTAGGACAGTCAAGTCAACAGTTAAAATGCGCCTGAATTCTGTGGTCGTGTTGTAAAAGTGGATTCACGCATCACCAGCGTCGGCAGAATTGCACTTAGGCCTCATTCCTCCGTCAGTCACTAATTGAATTATGAGGAGCTGCGTAAGGTGGTCACATGCCACCCTGTAACACCGCAAGGAGGTGCAGCGACCTTATCACTTCGACAGCCCTCGCAAAATATGGGCAGCAGTGAAACTCAGGTGGTAGGCGGCCTCGAGTCAAATGACCTCTCTTCCCTCCATCCAGGAGACGAAGATCTTCCTCGGCATCTGCTGTCTGAGAACTGACAATGTGATCATTATTCCATCACTAGGAAGTACCAAAACTTGCTCAACAATCGATGGAAAGTTGATTTGAAGAATGCATTTTGCTGATGCTTTCTAATAGATGGCATACAAAACTTCGCAAGACAATAAAAGCGACCAGGTTGGCAGATAATTCACAGCGCACTCCATCTTTCGTAACTGCATAAAAGCAATCATCAAGTTTTGTTTCTACAAATCTGAAAGCAAAGTGAAGGCCGCAAATTGAAAAATGATGAAATATGTGAATACAAGGTTTTGGTATGGCTTCAGAAGAAGGAGGATAGGAGTTGACATTGCGATGATTACTTTCTTTCAATAAAGCGATCAGCCTTGAAAGAGTTGTGGTGGACACCTTCATGATAGTTTTAAAACTTATAATTTTAATCCTCTTGTGGGTGAAGAGAGTTGGCGACGCGGTTGTCGTCAAAGCCATAAAGCACTGATCTTAAGAATCACAAAAATATCAGGGGCCAGAGAGTATGAACTTAGGTGGGGTTATTCACGAACAAGTCAAGTGTTAATGCTCTCCACAATTAAAACCATTAACGAAGAAAAGGAATTGACAAACCGACTTAAGACAGTAAGACGTTTGGCCTCAAGTACTGCGATGCCCATACACACATCTTGAAGAGCAGTGATTTGTACACGAGAGCAGCAAGAAATGCGAATGGACAATCAGAGCACTTGTAGCAAGACCTCCAACACAGATTATGGCACCATCGACATCGTGAGGTCTGCTGAAGCAGCAGGCGGTGCAACTGCAGTGACACCACTCAATGCTGCAATTTATTGGCCCGCAATTCGAAAGTGAGTGGTGCTCAAAATGTGATTGGTCTCTCCTCCTGCATGTTAGCACCTGCTTGTTGAATAAAGAGGAGGAGAAAAGTGGTTAGCAGGCGTGCGAAACCAATTATAGACTTTTAATACACATACATACACACACACACATCATAGGGTTTATGCTCGCATGAGTGAGGCTGCTGGTCCCATCGCATCGATTAGAGCCCATTACTACTTGTCTGAAGGTGGCGAAGGAGGAGGCGTCTGTGACAATCATCAGCGCGTGCCGTGTGCAAATGCGTGCTCAAACTGCTTAGCCGCATAAACGCGTAAGGTGGTAATTGGCATCCTTGAGCCACAACATTAGAGAAGGCGAGAGCAGCAGCGGGTGCCTTACTGCTTAGCGCATCCACATCTGCTGCCACATTAAGCATGACAAAAACTGTGAACTGTCGTGGTCTCTCAAATTTGTGAACTGTTTTTTTTACTATATGCTTGTTACTGAACGTGCCGTAAGCTCGAACCATTGAGGCTGAAGGCCAAATTTGGCACAACTTTTGCTATTTTGCCTTTGATAAGGCGTTTGCTCGGTTGCGAAAATAAATTAAAGAATATGAGCCCCCTGTCTGTTCATTCATAATTCTCGTTTATATGGTTGAACGAGTATATGGCAGTGTTTGCGACTATTTTGGGCATTGACAAACTTGTTAGTATTTCACAATGTCTGCCTTACATCTGGTCTGCATTTTCGTGGTACCAAACCACTTAAAATCTCTTCAGTGTATTTGTAGGAAGCGTCTTTTCTGATTCCCTTATCTCCTCAAACATGTGCTTTCTACTGTTATGTTGGCAACAAGACAAATCGAAAGGTGCTTAGTCCACAAATCTGTCAACCTTGTTGTTAACTCTGTTGCCCCTCCAACTACACTTCCACATGCAACATTTAAGCATTCCACATTATAATAAACACTTTTATTAACTTTAAACTTTAAAAGGGCGGTGGGAGTTCGTAAAAATTTCCCATGTAGGTGAAAATAATTTGATCCTTAGACAAATGCAAATGTAAATTCCGGGTTTTTTGGGAGGTCAGTACAAAGATTTACGAGCGCTCAAGATTGTAAACAATAACTTTACAGGGAACGAAATTTAGACTGTTAACAAGAGTCTGACGAAGAGTCGCTTGTTGGGCTGGAGTTCGGTACTGACCGAGGCGTAATTCGCAGCCGCAGAACGATGTAGGCCGTTTTAAATGCAAAGCCTTCTGCGCTTGAATAGAAGTAAAAGCCTCATCAATTTATGCCTGCGCTGTCGCAACCCATGCTCGGGAAGTAGAAACCTCAAACTTGCCCTAAAAATAATTTTCGTTGTGCTTAATGTTCAACGTTTGATGAGATTTTCGGTCCTCCAGTCGGCGGGATGACTCCCAACAGCAGCAAAAAAGGAGTATTGTTAGACCGTTATTTGTAAAACAAGACGCAACTATCGCCTCCAACTTCTCAAGTCGTTTGCCTATTATTGATGCGTCGGCAGTTTAAATGAAGTTCCATACTGGCGAATGGGAAGGGAAGGAACTTCGTGACTGAATGAATGCGTTTCCTATGAGTGTTGCCTACTTTTTATCAGGTTGTAGATCTTGCCAACAGGGGATGACTGCAAGCTCAAAACAACGCCTCATTGTTTCCGAGCTATCAGTCCCCTTTTCTTTAGGTGACAAGGCGTCGGCAAATTTGCACACTGCCAAACTATTTTAAAGACCTATTTAGGGTGCCAAAAGTGCAAACTGCTCACACGGCAAATCAACGCAGTAATGACCACAAACGCGATGACGTTTCCTTCACATCGTTCCCACTCACTCATCAGAGCTCTTCAGCGGGCCAAAATAACCTCATACCAATTCAAGTTTCATTTACCTTCTTCTTCATGGAGTCCTACAAACAAAGGTATTAGCTGACACGATTGAAGGGACAGCATGGGCATGTGGATGCTATACGGGGGACTCGCAAAACGATACCACGTCAGATCCGTTTGGTGCTCTTTGAGCGTCCATACAGACTCCCGATTTGTGACAACCTTTTCTTTTATCAAGTGCCGTTTACCTATGCAAATGTACCGCATTAGTCATGATCACTGCGTCAGTTATTTAGTTGTGTTTCCGTGTCCATAGGTTTTTTTACGATCACACTTTAATCGTCGATGCGCGAAAACGGCAAGTAAATGACTGTGACATCTTTGGACCTCCAATTAAAAGAGATGAGGCCTTAAGTATAACCCTAAAACTAGCCCAAGTGGTAAACAAACAAAGTTCCTGTCACTAACACAAGCAGTCGAAGAGCTGAGACATTCCTAAGCTAAAGGAAGGAATGTTGCCTGCCCTATGTGACTTCTCGATGCCTGACTAAGGTTGGGTAAAGGAGGCAGACTTGATGTGCTATGAGAGTAGTGAACTTGACGCCCCACTTTGTGTATCTATTCTCAATGTGGTTAAAGCACTGCGGCACGGTGTTATGCACGATGCCCAACCATCGCCAGCATTACAGTATGAATTAGGATTCGCATTTCGTTCAGTCTCAGAGCAGATGCGTAATCGAGAGTAGCATCTGAAGTCGACTAATATGTTACAATCCTACACACTAAAGCACACAAAACAGCCTTTGGGTCTCCTGTGCAATGATAGCGCAGTGACCCCTGAGACTCTTCTGCCTGTTAGTGTTCAGATTGAACTGGCGCAGTGGTGAAACTAACATAATGGCCATGCGTAATTCACCCTCATACTTCTTTCCTGGTTTACCTCTTTAATGTGTACCAATCTTCCCAGCCAACGGTCTGTCCTTAGTTTTGTGTGAGAACCTGTCTGCTCGGGACACAGGTGACATTGAACCGGCTTTGGTGAACGACGGCGAAATGTTGAGGCTTTGGAAGGCACAGAGCCACTCTTTGAGGTCAAATTGATGTCTTTCCGACCGTATGCCACAGCAACTGCTGGTGTATCATATTTTGCCTCCTCACAGCATTCAACTACGGTCGTGCACATGTATTGTCAGTGGAATGGCAATCCGAATGAAACTGCAAACAAAGGTTAAATTGCCTCTATTTTAATTTTAGCGTAAATGCTTTCTGTCAAGGCAGCTCAGGCACAGTTTAGGACTGTTGAATTGAATGTCTTCAAATATGCAGCCACAGTGACCAGAAGCAAGAACTTCAAATGTACAAAATGCTTAATACTTCACAACAACTGAAGCTTTCACAGAAGCAAAAAACAGACTTAATATTTTGGCCGTTTATGCATTACCGACTGGAAGAAGTGCTCAAGTGGCACCAGCATGCCTCAGGCAACAAAATTTCAAACGAAGCCCAGGCCCTCCACCTGACCAAAAGAGAACTAAGTTTGTGTTTTCATCACTTTCACAAACAACTGATTCGCGCAAATTTCTTAACTCTGCTTTACCCACTTAACTACGAGGCGCAGTAGGTTAGAGATTTATTTGAACTATTACACTCCACACATCTTTCTTCTAATTGTATTATCGCGATAAATGTTGGTGGGCTAGGATCGGTGCCTGTTTAAATAGTCACAACTCCCTACCTGCATGACATACGACGCGCCTCTGTTTATGTGCCTAAAACTGGATTTTTTATTTTGATGTTTATGACCCCATTAGCATCACCTGAGGTAGCCCATGCTCACCTATTTCACTACAGCGCATATAACGATGAGTTCATATTTCTAACAACCTCACATCAACCTGCAATCCAGTTTCTCCGATGAAAGGGAATTGTTACACTCCTGTGTATCATTCAAAAAACAATGTTTTTGGAAACTACATAAGGGAATTTATAAAATCAAACCACTAGAGCTTTGTTCATTGATTTTACGAATATATGCCTTGTCGAAGGTTAGTTCTTCAACGTTTGCCTTAAAGAACATACGAGATTTACTCCCATAGGGCAATACGACAAATTCTCTTTGCCTAAATTTTACGAATTTCGTTTTGTAAGGACTAATCTTGCCTTGTCAAATTTATTGTCTCCGCTGAGGTATCAGTACTGAGCAACTCCTTCGAAGTCGCATGCGCACACGCAAATACCTTGACGCAACGCTACTTAAATCGCCACAGTCATGTTACAGCGTGTTCAAGCAACGGTGTGGAGCTCATCGACACGCTGCGACAGGGCGTAGCTGCAGCGGCGGAATCCAATTAATAACGCTCTCCACCGGCGTGACGAGCCTCAGCATGCTTGCGGTCTCGAGTGCGTCGGTTGGAACCCATCGTGTTTTGCTAGGCGGGGGTGCGCCACGATACATGCCGCCTGGCTGAAAGGATCTTTACATCATGCCTTGGCTCTGCTAAACTGAGGTGGATTTCTGATTGTCTGCAATCGTTTTGCAACGTCCAAGGCCACATCAGAAAGATCTCAACGTCCGCCTCCATGCAGTAACTTGGGATGAGTTTAAGTTTGCAATGCCAGTTGGATCCAAGCGCACCCGTCTATGTTCAAAACTTACGCTATGCTTAATTGACAGTGCAAGGAACAAGGTAGCGACAGGCAACTCAAGTGACCACGTCATGGAAACAATTTCCAAGGTACCTAACGCCACCTCATTGTCAGAAAAATGGCTATTTTTACTGTTCTCTTATGTCTTACTTCCTTGTTTCGTAATACGCATTGAAGGATTAACAAAAGCCGCGAAGGAGACATTAAGTCAAATTAGTAAATGACAGCCTTTCTAAATGATCATATTTGAAAAGCTGCAGAACTGGACTTGGTCTGCTATTTACGCTTAAGTCTTGTGTGAAATGATTGCGAATTTTAATGATAATAGTTAAATCGGGAAATCCATTTTCACCATTTTCGCTGTTAACTAGGCAAACCGCACCGATGCCTCCACTGAGTCGTTTTAGGTGAGCAATAATAAACTAGAGCGGAGGTTTACAACACCAGCACAACTAACAATTCTTGAGTGGTACTCAGACTACATTGAACTGAACAGTGTTCACACACGGAGACCACCCAAGAACGCCTTGACAATTACATCACCTCCAGTCACTCAGCATAGTAAATGACAAGTGGCGGTGCAAAACCAGGTGCAAGATCAGAGCCACCACTCTCGGCTTGACCGAGCATCAGGAAGGTTTGCATTGGAAGAAGCCAGAGCTTCATCCACAGTGCTAACGTTATCGGTCACTTGCTTGGCCTCCATTGTTCGGTAGTTGCCCCGCTTCAGAGTGAACTTCCGACAGCATGCAATGAGGAGGGCCAATATGCACAAAGCCAGCAGACTCCCCACAACTAAAAGGGACAAGAAGGATGCGGATTTAAATGTCAAGGAATTCCAATATTCACGGGCAGAATCGCTTAATCTTCATTTTAACATAAGTTACATTTCCACAGATGAGATTCTTAAAGATGAATTGAACCAGTTACATGGCCCTCCCCTTCAATCAGCACCAAGATGTTTTAACTTTAGGGCCAAAGTTTGCACAAGAACATTTCAAACAGGCTGAAGTTAAACAATTATTTTGCAGTATCTGCACGAATGCTTTTCAATGTAATGTTAAGCGCTGGTGCATTCTTATCTCCAAATTCTCTCCCATTTCTGCAGTGAAATTGAGGATTGTTACTAGGGGAGAAAGCATTGCACATTGGATTAGTGGTCAAATGTTGTAAAACAAACGAGTATAAACCATCAAAAAGACGTTTCTCCAACTTACCTATCAAACCATCCTAGTAATGGTGGGAATGGACCGGTTAGACCATTAATTTCTGGGAGGAGACGTGATAGGTCCACTTACCTCCAAAAATGGTTCGTTGCCGAGTTAGATTTTCAGTTGTGCCGACAAGTGTCAAGTTGGGAGGAAACGGGATAGGTGGACGAACTTCAACCGGCTCAGGAGCCGGTAGTATCTCCTCAAAGCCACACTTGTTTTCTGTCACTGAGTCTATAATTTATGCATACACCTGATCACTCCATTCAACTCTGCAGCCACGCAAATGGCGGATCATGGACTTGCCTGGAGGCTCAACATAAACAATTGGATTCTTCGGATCCTCAAAGATCATCCGAAGAGGAAAAAGATTATTCCACTGAGCACCATACATACAGCCGTCGAAACCGCTGCTTTTGGGCATTGAATCATTCCTCCCAAGAAAGAGGAACCTCGGCTTGTCCAGTCTTGTATCTGCTGTCTCTGAGAGAATGGGTCTAAAGTCCTTTACGATTTCCGGGTAGTCATCGACCTATTAATGCGCAAAACTGTTTCCGCACTTCTTATTTTCCCAAAAAAAGCGGCTATTAACGATCATCAGTGTTACCTGTAGATGCCACACCTGACCAATGTTTGTTCTCCAAGCCTTAACTGTATGATGTTGGCCACTGGATAAGTCGACAATATAGTCAGTGGTCACCTCGAAACGACCAAAACCCACATCAAACTCGATAGTTATTCCGCCGTTATTGTTCACTCGAATAATGATGTAATTCGTCTTGCCTTCGCCTAACATCTGCATAAGAATTCCTTTTTTCACTTTCGCCTTGAAACCCACGGTTATGTACTCCTCCAATGTACCAAAACTATCACCCATGCTGGACAGGTCAATTTTCACCATTGGGCCATTGCTGAAGGCACCGCCAACCTCTAAGACAAAGGCAATGCTGGCATATTAGAACACGTGAATATTTTAGTGAGCTGGTGGTGCGCATAAATCCTCACTTGAATGATTGCGGTGATAATTTACGAAAGGATTCATGCTAACGGTTCAAGTCAAAGTGAGTACTAAATTCGGTTGAGTTGGAACCCCCAGAGAACATGATTAAGACAGCCTGGAAAACCACTACGAGTGATAAATATTCACTTGGTGGACTTAGTGAAATTTCTTTTTCCAACAATGAAATATTGTAGCCATTGGTTGAAAGTATTTCTGTGTAATAAACCAAAATACCAGCTTAAATAACAGCTGCATTTCATGAGTGGTGCAAGAAAAGGAGATCGTTTGTAATGTGATTACGTGAGGGCGGTGTATCCAAGCCCTACTAATTCGATTACCCAGACCGGCTTTCGTTGAATGCACTAATGTTGATATCGCCTTCTCGCATTGTAGTCGAGTCTATGATGCCTTTTGGTCGGCAACATCAGCAGAGTGTTTGATGTGAGCGTACTGCCGATGACGGCAAGAAGTAAATCAGCTCATTTTTAACTCTTGCACGCTAAGGTTTTAAATAGATTGACACGTGAAATCTCACTTTCATTCTCTAGATTTTGTGAGTGGGGCCTCGAAAACATCCTCAAGTTGTCGTACCGATTATGAAGACGATAGAGAAATGGAAATTTGAAGGAGGCATACTTAATTATAAAATCCACTTAAATTTGGCGAAAACAAACATTTGCTTATCTAGCCTTAAAGGGAATAGTTTTACTAGCAACAGTCTTTCATTGAATTTAGAACTCTTGTAGTAATAATCTAGCATTCTTCGTCTTTGCTTAAGAATTAAACTCCATTCGCGTCCGAAGCTGAACGAAAATATAGGCAACAAAGCAAGTGATTATGATGATTATTTTAAGTCAAAAAGATGTCGCCACTATCAACCGCCAATGCATGTTTAGGTCTAAAGATGTAAGATCAATTTCTAACTTAAATGACTGAAGAGACTGACCTCGACCGCAGATGAATCCGCGAAAAGGCGTGAGTCCACATTCGCAGAAGTAGTGGGAGTAGAATTCATTGCAAACTCCACGATTGAGACAGGGCTTCGTGTCACATCTCGGTTGGCAGCCTGGCCTCACACCATAAGTCGTTTCTCCCCTCTCGACGATGCCACGAATATCTTGTATCACTCCGTTCACGAGAAGATTCGAAATGCACCCTACGTATCCATCAGTAAAGGCCTGAATTGATTTAACCAATTAACAGTTAACACAGTCTCTACTTATTACTAATTCAGTAGGAACTGCACTGTCACCTGCGTGGTTCCAACAAAAAGCGGCTGGTCAAAATTGAACATGAGGAAGGAGCGCTCGTGTGGTTCAGCGAGCACTTTGGCAGGATTCGTGTCAATAATGAGTCGTGATTCCTTCCGATTGCGCTCCAATCGGACCACATGCCATTGGTTGTTGTTAAGCCAATAAGCTGTAGTTACTTCAAGAACTTGTAGGCCATTACCAACATTGAAGGCGAAGCGGAAAGCGATCCCACCTAAGTGATTAAGATATAAACCACTAGCTTGCAAAAAAAACATCTTACTTTCAATTCTTTCACAGAACAATCTCATTTCGAAATCATCATCTTGTCTACCTTTGATCACAATGAAGCTAAGCAGACAAACGTGGCACTTAGTTTGCTGTATTGCTTATCGGACCGTGCTCGATAGGCCACTAAGACAATTCCCTTTATTCCCCAATTCTCCACGTATGTTTTGTTTCATCAATGTCTAGACAAAGACTGTTTACACTACCTTCACTGTGAACATGTAAAACAGGTAAGGAAGAGTGGAAACTTACTTCTGATTCGCAGCTCAAAAAAGTGACCCGACTTTCTGCCTACATTTTGCATTAGTACGGCATCCTTGATCGTGGTTTTAAAAAGGAAACTCATGTCAAACTCATACTCGGCAAAGATGGATGGAAGTTCGAGATTGGCGTCTAATTTAACAAAAGTAACGGTGTTGTCAAAGAAGCGGTCCCCACTGCAGCGCATATCTTGAATGCTGTACTCCGACCTCTTCTGATCTGCTAAGGTGCCTGTGTCACCGAAACGCACCTCCCATACAGGCAGATCCTCCTGTAACGTCAAGAACGATAAAGTTGGGAGGGACAGCACGGGTGTGGACAAGTACTTGAATATGTAGAATTACTTGGTGTTACGATCCGCTTGACATTAGTCTTCAAACAACGTCACTAGTTTGGTGCCCACTTAACCGCGGCAAAGCGCACGTTGTATAGTGAATAAAGGTTCAGTGGATGGGCAGCCAACTGCAAAACTTTACATGTTTTCATCATCGGCCAAAGGAAAGAGTATACTACACTGACTCAATATCTAATTAACATCTTTTTAACCATGTCGAACCTCCTGTTCTCCACAGATTGGACTTGTGTATAGAGACCAACAATGACCGGCTTACACGCTCATTTGAAGTGAAACTTGAGAGATTTGATAGAAGAATTGCGATTTACGGATGAGTTGCTTCACAAAGACAGAGAATTTACTGGAGTACGCCATCTCCTGAAGTGAGCGGTGGAGAATAATAATAATAGTGAAACAAATTGGCTTAAAAAATGGAACGAAAACAGTCTCTGGAAAGGTTTGAATCTTTGATGATGCGACTATAAAGAATGTCCTTCAAAAAGACGTGATAAAGATGGCGTTGCCTAAAAGTGATGCTAAAGGCAAGCAACAGAAAGTGAGCGATTAGTAGGTGCAAAAGAGCAATAAAGTCAATGCCAATAAATGACCGTCGATCGGGAAAGCAAAGTTGTTGTTTTTTTAATTTTCAGAAGAGAAATGAAAAATATTTAAAAGTTGGACCGAAGTAATGCACGGGGATCAAAAGGGGATGTGATGAATGATTACCATTTGAGAACTTGATACCATGGCTGAGCCAGTGAAGAAGGAAGAAGGATGGAAGGAAAGGATGAAATCAAAACTCACGACTTATGTGGCAATCAAACGTGAAGGAAAGGAAAAAAGGAGAACGAGGGGCTAGACGTACTTTGAAGGTGAGAAGTCCAGTGTCAACGAGGGGCAAGGTGTCGGAGCCGTCGCCATCGCAGTTGCAGGTGAGGGAGTTGCCGGTACAGGTTCCGTGCACCCCACAGTCACACATCTTTAGCCCCGGCACCCCACCGCCCCAGTAGTACCGGGGACGACCCGTTCTGCTCACCCACCAGCCCCATGTCAGTTCCGTCCCGTCCCCAAAGCCTGTCCAAAAGAGGAAGTGCAGAGACATACTCTGATCTTGGTGACCAGTTCGAACTGTTTGCATTCAGTATCTCGGCCTTCAACTCATTGGCCAGATGAATTGACACCATAAACTGGGGAAGTTAAACTAATCGATGTTTGACTTTATCTCATTCCTCCAGTTTTAGATTCGTAGAAAACGAAACAAATTTTTAACCTATGTTGGAACAAATGAAGCAACTATTACCTTCCTGTTTATATA
This sequence comes from Hydatigera taeniaeformis, assembly GCA_900622495.1. Lineage (NCBI taxonomy): Eukaryota > Metazoa > Platyhelminthes > Cestoda > Cyclophyllidea > Taeniidae > Hydatigera > Hydatigera taeniaeformis. The sequence continues at coordinate 14,807 of UYWX01020376.1, read as the reverse complement.
AGATTGGTTTGGCACTTTCTCGTGGAGAAAATTGTCAATCGCCTCACCAAGTTGAGCTCTCTTATTCAAAAAGGCAAAACGCAATTTAGACAGACCCGCCTTACCTTGGGGTTTGGCCAGAAGCTTAGCATCCCAGCACCTATACGCAACAGACTGCTCACAATAGACGGCTCGACGTGTTAACTCTGACAGGACAGCTCTTGAAGCTCTTCCATAGTTTAGCATTCGACTGTACGACCCAGGATTTTGAAATCCATCCACCGATATGAATCCTACATCAGTGTGCTCAATGCGCGTTTCCGGACTCCCTCTGTCTATAAAACACGTCAGTCATTGCTCCTTTCAAGAAATCGAAAATCACCAGTAAAGTCACACAGCACGCTGACTGGATCTAGCACACCAGAACCGTCTAAATCGATGATGACACGGAGTTGTGGCGCCACCTGGCCGTAAAACAAGCCGACTTCCGAACATGAGGTGAAGTATTCACTCTGATGGCATACTGCGCCCGAGTATCCCGTATTGGTGCAGTCACAGAAGAATGTTACGCCGTTCTGTGTGCAAGGAGCTTCATGCTTGCATGGATTTGGACTGCAGCGATCCGTAATGAGGCAACTCCCGTTTATGATGTCGTTGGAGCGACTCTCAGGATCAAGTTTGGACCACACCACCTCCTGTGCGTTAACAGTGATCTGTCGCATGCAGCCCTGGAAGCTAAACCGCTGTGGGCGGCCGCCACCAATGTAGAAGACCTTTTCGAAGTGCAACTGGAGGAAGAAGTTTTGAGCGATTTCCATACCTTATCCTATGCTGCTTTGGTTAAAATGCTGCTTGTTATTAATAGCACTGACTACTGCGATGCAGTAGTTAGTGTACGTTGGCAAGCATGATATCCATAAAAAACACCCTTTGAAGTATTATTTCGCTTTCTATAATTTTTCTGAGTTCTGGATTAACTTAGTGTTTCAGTTTGAGACCCGCTCTCAATTTTCTATTTGGAATTGTCTAGGGACAAATGATTCCCCCTACACTTCATTTAACTCGTTACTTCTGACTTACCGGTTCCAAGAATGTCTGTTGCGTTGTATATTCACGTCCATCAACGACAGTGCGAACCGAAATCTGGCTCATCTCGAAGTAAACAGAGTGCCACAGTCCATCGGCAAATGTTCCGTTTAGTGCTGCCGAGTCTTCGTTAGGCATTCTATATCGAATCAGCTTCACCCCTGGCAGAATTATCTCCAACATTAGGTGACCATGCACTTCATCCATCTCGAACTGCAAGGGCAATCAATCTAATACAACCAAATGCATACATCCGGATACACAAATATGGCGAAATTTACCGAAATAAAATTCTTGTCATTGTCTACTGTATGATAGAAGAGGGTCCCGCCCTTATTGAAAGTGCGAAAGTCCATAGAAAAGGTCACCTTACTGGTTTCTCCACTACGTTCGATTTTAATAAAAACTAGGGACTGTTCAACTCGAGGAAATGTGATAACAGTAGGATCTGCAACTGGTGGTAAACAGTCTTGCAACAGCACACCATTGCCGCCGATAGCGAATCCACTGATGTTGAGCTGCTGAGTAGTTGTTGGTGGTCCCCACCAAAGCAAAGGGTCCCTCGGTGGATAGCCGAGAGCATCCAACCAATCCTCCTTCATCCAGATCTCCTCTGCCATGATGAGTCCTGGTTTCGAACGCAATGTGTCACGGATAACCTGCACCCCATTAAAATTGAACTCCTCAATACATCCGGCAAAGTTTTCCATCACGGCGACACTGCGCTTGTTCGAGAAACTCGGCACTCCACCAACATATACCTACAAGACTAAGCTATCTATATTTGTTTTAAGCTAACTTTTCTGTTCATATCCATGTGCATGAAGATGGAAGAGAGATTACGCCAGATCGAAATACCATCGACAGAAATGTTGAGATTTTTCCCTGTTCTGATGATAGAGACGTCATGCCATTGCTCATCATCCAAAAGACTTCCTGCAACTACAATGTTTTCCATCCTTTCTGTTGTCCAAGGGTAGACCCCAAGACCCATAGAAACCTGAAGACGAGCTCTGTAAACGTAAATTTGGTGCTATGACGGGCAACGGGTAGATTTCTCTTACCGAAACAGTTCAACCGCAAAGTAGTCATTTTGACTATCATCACCGTAGAATATCAGACCATTAACTTTGGAAGTCCGGAAACGAAACTTTAGAAAATCAACTGCCGTTTGAGTTTCTCTTCCTGGTTGATCAAGTAGCATCTCAATCCAAGTTTGTCCATCAAAACGAACCGTGAATGGATCTAATAATAAACAATTCATTAAAATAGGAGGTGAATGACCTTTATTACATCTATGCTGGCGAACCGAACTGTTATTCTGCCTTCTAGACATTCAATTGAACCACAGTACTTAATCAGCATAAGCAACCAAAAGTTTTGTCATTATTTAACGGCTACAGATTCACACGAAGGCAGCTTACTTAAGGGCTTAGGAGCTAAATTTCAAAAGTTTTAGGCAAACCAAGCCAGGAAGGAATTCACAATATTTCCACCATTGGCTTTTACCACTCACGGTATTCGCATCCAAAAAGCTCCATGCGAAGGGCTATAAGTCCGTTCCAGCGCTGGGGATTAAGTCTAACATATCTAGCCACAATGGGTTGGGAAAAATTTACCAGTTTCACCGTATTGTCATCCGTATTTCCATCAAATAACTATCTTCATTTATTAGTTAACGCTACTTACCTGAGGTTCTCCAAGAGAATCTTTTACAACGGCCCACTGCACAGGTATGTCCATGTCAGAGTAAAAAACGAAATAATCCTGGACCCATTCGCCTGCACCCTGACGTCCTTGTGTTGCTACAGAAGTAACTATAGTTCTCTTGCGGAGGTCAATTTGAATCCACTGCTTGTCATTATTGTTTCTTGCCACCCATGCTCCTGCACCCTCTTAACGTGGATTCGACGTTGTTTAGAGTAACTCAACTTACGGGCAGCGGGGTCGTAAAAGAAAGCTAAAGGATATAAGCACTACAACCATTACCCTCAGATATGTGTAAGCGGCCGTAATAAGGCATAGTTTGCGTTGAAAACCATGAAGAAGCTGTAATTTGATCATTCAAAATGCCAACGTAGCGATTTGTCATGCCAAGGGGTACAACTGGGTAAAATGTGCATTCCTCTAAGTTGTCAGAAACTAATTTGAATAATACTTACGCGATCCTACAAAAGTAAAAGGGCCAAGCAAAATCGTTAAAACAACGAGAAGCTGCATGAATACGAGTATGGTTAAAAAAATTAGATGCAGCGGCGACAACATTCTTGCAACCTGTTTGTCCATATAAACAAACTAATTCATGTGTATCAGATAGTGTAAAAACGTTGTATAAATCTTAACCTTCCCTATACATTTTATAGTCTAATATTTTGCTGATTGCACACTGAAACTCTTTACAATTTTAATAGATGTTAAGGCAATTCTATTTTTTCACAATCCTGCACAAAATTATCTCATTCGTTTACTTATCTATGCATTACCAATATTTGTGTCTTACGTTTCTTCTACCAGTCTAATCTTATATAAGAGCTCGAGGACACTATTCTCAAGTACCCTATCTATCCGGTCGTCGAAGGAAAGCATAATATCGGCGTAGGGTACGTTTTAATGCTTTGCTTATGTGATCACCTGTATACCCATTTATTGCTTTATCATTTGTCCTCATAGAACTCCGCGATCTGTCACTAAGTAGAAAAGGAATTAAGTTATTTCGATTTAATACGTTCATTTAGGAAGGGAAGTGTTGGTTGGGCTTTGGCTTGGCAAGAGGGCCATTCCACACGTAAAAGGGCAGAACCAATACCAAAGTCATCGCCACACATCCGGTGATCTCACGAGCAAAGTATTGCAGTCCTGCTATAGTGCGCGTCGACTGAACCATCGAGTTGAGCAAAAGCCCAATCCCTTTTCTGCTTAGAACACATGTATTCAGCCCAACTTAATGCCTTCTTCTACCTAGTAGAAAGTCTCAGGGTCTACACAGATGGCAGCCGAAGACCAACCTTGCATCTTTCGCCACTCCTATTCTGGTGTCTGCCGTTTGTGACATACTTTTGCAATGCAAGGGAAGAGCATATGCTTTAATTTGGAAATTCTTTACATTTTTCGTGATAGAAGGGTTGAGAACAAAGTCTGTGTTTGGCTGTACTTCGTTTACACATAAAAGCTATTGTCAAGTAAAGGGAAATTGTGGTAAACCATTGGAAAATGTATCGTATCGGGACTGTCCTTACTACATTCGCATATGGATGTCGGAAATGACACCACTCCGGATCCTCTTACATACAGGAATGTGTGATCCGTCTCCTCTGTTAACATTTGTTATAAAACATTTTACGAGTGGTCAGCAGGAATTCCTCGCTCAATTCTTGATCTGTATTTCAAAAGTAACTCCAGGTCCATTTGAAGCTGTTGGGACGGTAAAGTGAAATCCCTCATTCTAATGCCAGCAAATGTTTAGCGCAGATGACTAGTGGGTGCTTCCTTGTAGCACCAATTGTGTTGTGTAAGCTGGTGCGGGAGCACATGGGACGTCGCTCAGAAGAGGAGACGGCCAATGTAACACTTTGTTTATGTGATCACTTGATATCTGGCGGTAGCTTTGGCATTGGTTCTGTCCTCGTATGCATGGGCCGGCCCTCTGACCAAGTTAAACCTCAATCTCTTCTCCCTTTCCCGCAATACATACATTCAGTCCACTACTTAGTGAAAAGTCGCAGATCAACATACAAATAGTTTTTATGCAATAGATATTAAGTTTATTCGGTGGGAGAAGGCACTGGGTAGGATCGGATGCACGAATTCAAGGAGAAGGGGAGAGATCGGTCTTTGGTTTGACCCGAGAACGCCTCGTGCAAGTAAGAGCTCATACAAGTGATTAATTAACCAAAGTTTTACAGTCTAGTCTAAAGTCTTGCTCTCTACACAAGAGTACAAACCCTAAGATAAGGTTACCTTTTAATAAAATCGCCTATTAAACAAACAAACAACATTTTGACCCAATATCATGCTTCGTTAATTTGTCTGACAGCTTTAATTACAGTAACTTAAGTAACTATATTTCCAACAGTCCAAATGTCTCACCTTTCGCTGAATACAAATTTCATTTGCTTAAGCATTATACCTTCTTTGTCCTCAGAAAGGTCTTGCGGTACTACAACGGCTTGTACAGAGGATGGCTGGCAGTGACCAACACTCAAATAGACAGAAGAGTAAAAAATTATTTCAAACAATTGGAAAGCTGATGCAGTTTTCGCTCATGATAAGATTATTTTGCAATAAGCTGTGCATTCGCTACAGCGACTACTTTACTTCTCCCTCTTTCTATTCCCTTTTAGTCCTTGCCGGTAACTTCCATCTTCCTAAGTGTGACTTGTCTATTGTGGTTAATTTTGACTTCATGGATGTCTCTGGGTGCTACAATTTCGTATAGAACTTTAGGTTTATGTCCTATTTAAGCTCTATTTATATTTCAAAACTATCAGTTGTAGCATGCGAGTAATAGAATTTTACTATTCTTATTTATTATAACTGGAGCGTCTCAATATTTATTATTTGGAAATAGAAGCAATGAGATTTGGTTGAATGCTTGTAACTATAGAGAAAGGGTAGAGGTGCGGTCAAACTCATTGACAGAAGCAAGACAGTCGTCAAATTGGCCGTTGCTCATAGAGGTAGTCGAACAATCAAAGTGTTATGTAGTTTCCCATCAGCCGTCACAGGAAGGCAACCATGAGCCACTCGCATCAGCCGTCTAATCCTATGTGCCTTAGGAGAGCTACTTGACCTCACCGTCACTGGTTCCCCTTAGCAGCTTCAAGTGGACCTCAAGTTTTGTTCAATCTGCAAACAGGTTTCACAGGTTTTTAATTTTTTAACTGTCGCTTGTGCCCATGTCCGTAAAAGAGAATACGGGAGTTAGCACAGTCTAATGTGAATAGAGATGCGTGCACTTTCATATCGTAGATATCTACATGCGGATACGACAAAAAAGCTCGAAAATGAAGCTTTTTTGGTTGATGGCAAATAGTTGATTTAGCTGTTATCGCCGCGTCTGGGGAACATGGGCTTGGGATAGACACCAAAGGCAAACGTCATTCCTGGAGATTCTCTTTCGGAAGCATGTACACTTAATTTTGACTCCATTAAAGTCGTTCAAAAATCGGGTTAGAACTACAGTAATATCACTTTAACCTCCCGAGACTTCCCATTAGGTGTAAGGGAGTATTAAATGGGGTTGAATACTCATAATAAATGAGAAAGAGAAGTGGTTCGGCTTCGGCTTGGCCCAAAGACTAGTCCAAACAGCCTAGAGCGCGATGCTAACTCGACAAAGTACTGCATTGCTCCCCGGTGCTCCTCTTGGTACACCTCCCATGCTAACCATTACAACGCATTTGGTGTTGCAAGAAAGCCCTCACGACCCATCATCTACCATGCGAGTGAGGTCTAGTACTTGGCCCTCTCAGAAGATTTAACTAAATCTGGAGTTTAATTCGGCTTAAAAGTGGAATTCGGAAGAGAAAATTTCTGCTAACCTCTGATTGTGTTTAGGGCCAGACATTGAAACACGAAATCAAAACAGTTCCATAACAGGAGAACTGAGATTTATAACCAAATTTGTCTATTTGAACCGCCGACATCTGTAAGCGGATATGGTGAGGAGAACTCCAAAGCAAAACTTTTTAGGTGGATAATGACGATCTCGTTGTAATTGTTAAGTGATTTCCAGTGGAGTAGATGCCAGACGCAGACTCCATTCTCAGCCCTCTTGATGTGGAGGGGGCATGATTTCCCCTTCTCGAAATATGTGCTCTTCAGTCGAGCCGCAGTTTTTCACAGATGGTGGAAACCAGTGTAATGTTTTGAAACCTCACTTTAAATTGACGAAGGAGAAGGAGAAGTGGTTGAGCTTTGGCTCGAACCTGCGGTTAGCTCCCGCCGTCTAAAGAAAGATGAATACCAAAGTAACCGCCAGTCATACAAGCTGTCAGGTAAACAGAACTTGACAGTCCCACCTAAAAACTCGAGTCCACATCAGAAAACGCCGATGATTGTGTTGCAACTCAAAGACCTCACAGACACACATAGTCGACTTTGAGTGGACAAGGCTAAAGGGAGTGGGACAGAACAGTTAAGTGAACGGGGAAACAGAACAAAGTGCGATTTGATCCTAATCCCAACCCTCCTTCCCCTTCGTCCACTCGGGCACTCACCAATGGTGCGACACAACTTTAACAACTTTGCTGCTGTGCGCCTGCACATTCCACTCTCCTTGAATTTGGCGGAACACAGAGACGCACAAAGGTGGAATCGGCAACGAAATCTGGGTAGTTTGTCAAATGAAAGATTCGTTGTTCATTCCATCATGCATTAATAATGTGACGATGAGACCTGCTAATTTTGGCATCCTTCAGGTTTAAGCATCATTTGATTGACTGTCGCATGTTCGTCTGCTTCTGCAACTTGTGGCAACCAGTTGCCCTAGATTACAGTAGGGGCCCCACCTAGCACCTCTACTGGAGAGCTGAGTATTCCCTGATCCAGTATTAATGCACAAGATTTGCTCTCTTACTCACAGGCACGATAAAGTTCTTTGACTAGATGCCTTAATAAAACAACAATTGCTTGTAATATAGCTACAATTACAGGTGAACAGGTAATGCTGTTGCAGCGGTACCAACTGTTGACATAAACGCAACCGTTTGGCACTTTCCCTTCAAACGTGGAGCAGGCTTTAGATTTTTTCCCATGCTGCTACTTTTCAGCCGCACTGAAAAATAAAGGCGTGTATTCAAAATGCTAGACAAAAGCACGGTTTTCTGAAACATACCAAATGGACCCGTTATCGTTCCCTACAATCAAAAAAGAATTCAGCAACGGTACTCCACGACTTTGTTTTCTGTTATTACTTTAGTTTTATCCCATCTTCGTTTCAATATAACTCATTTTGTCTCCTCTTGATTATACGAAAAAAGACTAGGCCCATCCAATTACCCCCTTTCTCCTCTCCAGAGAAAGAAAACTGTCTCTGGGTGGTGGATGGGTCTGGCTTCTTTGACAAGTGTTTTATTGGAATCAATCAGCACAAGCGCGCACACACGCGTGTCTCGTTGCCCTCTCCTTAATTGGTTGTCTCAAGTCTGCGTGTTATCGCCAGCCGATCTCTCCTGGTGAGTGAGTAGCAGGAGGAGGCGGCGGCGGAGGAGCAGGAGGAGGAGGAGGATGAGGAGGAGGAATAGCAGAAGGTAAGGAAATTGTCAACTTGACTGAAGGGGACGCTAATATGTCCTTCCATCGCACTTTGGCTCTGTCAGAAAGGCTAAGGTCTAGTGATGGTAAATTGGAGGTAGCTGTGAGACCGCAGAGAGCTGTGTTCCACGGCCAACTGGGACGAAGAGATAGACGCCAGATAAAACTGAGTGGTACGAAAAGGTAAGGGTGGTGCGTATAAAATGGGGGACTTCTTAGATAAAAAAGAAAATTTGTTTAATGGATTGAATGAACCATCTCATTCCCGCTCACCCTTGCAAATTTGAAGACATAGGCAATCATTGACGATAAACATACTTACATGCCTGCTTTTAAGCTTGCTCACGTTCTTTAAAAATCTGGGAAAGGAAGTGACCTCTCGGCATGACAAGTAGTAAGGAATTTGGGACTAACCTCATTGGACAGCACAAAGATGGGTTTGACTTGGAAGACATGGTGGAGATTAATCAGTATGGAGGCTCTAAAATGCTTGCAAAGTATTATAACACAACCAAAGCAAACAATTGTATTCTGTAGTCAGTGCTGCTGGAAGCCTTATGACAAAATGTATGCAATATGCAACATGTAGCCATTCTCTACTCCAAAGTCACAGTAGTACCATCCTGACCGCATTTTCGGCTTACTCCTCCATGCACCTCCACTCAGGCGTAAATAAATTAGCATCCTTTCTTGCTTTCAAGTGGTTTCACTACGATCTGTAATGGAACCACTTATGGCGCAGCGTTTGTGTAGCCATAGCAACAGACAGAAGTGGACGGAGCAACTATCAATGGCTTTATGGCACTTTGAGGAAAAATCAATCATCTGAACAGGAAGATGGGCGTAAAACCCGCCACCTCGCCTAACTGGAGCCACTAATGCGCCATAAGGGAAAAGGGGACCAGAAGTGCAAATGGTCAATTGCGCAACACTATGAACTCAAGTTGTGGGCCGCTATCACTGTCCACTCTCGAAATTGGAACGGTTCACAAATAAATCCGATGCCCTCTAATGAGTAGACCTCTGTTTACTATTTAAATAGTTTTGCTACTTTAGTAAACTGAAGATTTACTCCTTTGACTCATTCTACCCAAAAGTGATTTCGAAATAATTTGCTTGACAGTCTTGATTTTGTTCGATTACTACTTTGTCCAATTTCCAATCCCAATTTTGTACTTATACTGTAAGAAGTAAATAGGTTGTGAAGGTGTCACTCATGGCGAATCTTTGCAGATTTCCAAATCACTGCCTTTTATTCACGGTCCCAGTTCAGGTGGATCAGTAAAATTGACTCGGCAGTACCGCATCGGTTCTGGTAAAGAGGGGCGCTGCAAGAGCCCAAATGCTACTCGCGGGGTCATCGGCGACCTTTTAACCCACCTTGAGCAGTACAATTAAGTTATCATTATTGGCAGTCACTTAGCTTGACATCAGCGAACTTCATGATAGAATTCAGCATTTATTGGTAAGTTTTTTACGCCAAAGTGTTTTGGTCTTTGCTAAAAAGCATCGAAATTGTAGGGGAAGCAGAACTATTGCGTAAAAACTTTAGCAAAACTATGCGACACAACAGTTGCATTGGACTTAGTAAAAGCAAAATGGGGCAGATTTTGATTATGATGAATAAATTGGCTTAAAATGAGCGGTTCCTCACATTGTAATCGCCATAATGCTGGCTAAAAATCTCTCCCATTCTTTTCAAAACCTAGATTTTATGGGAGAAAATCTCCGGAAAATATCAATAACTTTGTATGAAACTGCTAAAAAATGCAAAAATTGTTTGGATTACACACTGTTATTTTTAAGAAATCAAGTCGACACAAGTTGTTTGAATTCCTAGCACTTTATGCTTGCACTAGGTGTTAGTCTAAAAAACCGTGACAGTTCATACGGTCCCTTAGATTTCAAACGCTCACTTTTCGCGCATGCAGATGAAGTTTGCGTGTTTGTCATTAACTGTAACTGAAATGGCTTCGTTCCTAAGTGTGTTAATGCTACCGACATGCCTGTCTGGTCAAATGCTGCACTCTCTCCACCCATAACTCCGCCTTCTCCAATGTGCAATGGGTCATTTTTGAAAAAAACAGCAGCATATCCATTGCCAAGCGTTCACAGCACTCCCACATGCTTTGCCTCCACATGTGCAACCAAACTGAAGTCATGCCAATCGCCTATGTGGATGATTGCTTTCTCCTAGAAGGGAGAATACAATTATAATAAAAAGCATGATAAAATGAAATTAACGGACCAAAAAGAGACTCTTGATAGTTGAAATTTGCATTCTCAAATGCAAATTTATTTCTAGTGTTTCGGTGAAATGCGTTTTTAATAGTTTTAGGGGTGACTTCGAGGTAGATTTTAATTTAAAAAAATGCAAATGCATTTATATAATTTCTGTCAAGGGGTTAGGCTGTAAGGTACACTTGCAAGTTGACAGAACACTAATTCTCCTTCAAACCAAACTATTTTAAGGAAATATAACTTTTCTTAATTTTAGATTATTTGCAAGATAACAAAAGATTCTTTGCTCAAATTGCATTTGGTAAAACTTAAGGTACTATGCGATTGTCGTATTATATTCTTCCCAAAATTCGTTCCCCTTCCATACATCCCACCTAACTTGTCCAAAATTTAAGTGCCATCCGGAGGTGTGTTTGCTAGGTTACGGGGCAAACGAGCACAAGCGTCTAGCTGGCGAGTGCTCACATGTGTGTTCCTACTTGCAACCACTCTTCAGGTTGATGTGCATTCACTTTTACAACAGCAATAGTTCTTTTAATAAGAGGACCGTCTGAATCTTCAGTTTCAAATTCCCATTCTTTGAGAAAATTTATAAATTTTAAATACAATTTGGACATCGACTTTGATGGCTCCCCACTATGTTTTGTGTATCTTAGAGATCACATGTTTAACAGTTTCAAGCCTTAAGCAGAACGTATCTGCAGCATGTTGTTGACTTGGACAGTGAAACAGATTCCACATTCGTTTACTTAGCATCGCAGGCAGTGAAACCGCAACCGATTATCGCGGATATCGCCTAACCGTCACTATCAGCCAATCAAATCGCAGACAAGCAACTAATTGGTCAGCCACCCCCAGACCGTCGCAGGGAGACGAGATTTATCGCACGCGATAAGACGCGCCAATCAACGCGGACGCGTGCAGCCGCACGCACGCATCAGGGCGAATTTGCGTTCTTCCTCATACAAAATAATGGTGTCACTCGCCACCTCGTAATAGTGCAGTTAACATTCCCCTCAAATCGACACAACTCTGAAGCGGCAGAACAGCAGTATCATCTTGACGCACACTCACACGCGCGAGGAACAAAAACTGCCATCTCTGATTTCTATCATTCTCCGTGTGTCTGCGTGTGCGCATATCTGCCTCACTCTACTAGCGAGTAAGCGGCACGCTAATTCCCTCCGTCAAAATAAAATACGCCTATTGACTGGGTGAGCGAGTGTTATCGCCACTGGTTCATCTTAACTCGTCCGCTCGAGTGGGGCTACGATGCAAGTCTCTCACCTAGTTTCTGCCTTCTGCTATTGTAGCTGCTAGTGTCCTGCGTGAAAGGCCTTATCAGATTTGCGCTCAACGAGGCTACGAAGGAGAGCACAAGCGATTGGATTTACCACTCAATTTGTGCCTCGATCTGATCCGTCCTCTGATATCACCTTCCCGCTTTTGAGCCCTCTTTGGTGAGTGCTCTCCTCTTTTGTTTTGATTGGTACTCTTGCTATTTAAAAGGAAAATTTGATTATGTAAAATTCAGCACACTAAATAAAAGGCTTTCCTTGGGTAATGAATACAAATCGGACAACTATTTAAACGTAGGCTGTGAATTTTTATGGATATTTTGTGAGCCAGATACACTTTTGCTATGTACCTATCAAGTCGGCAAATGATACCATTTGGAAGGTCTACAGGTGGGTGCGGAAGACCTGGTGTAAATTTACAAGTAAATTTTATCATTATTGCTAAGCAAGCCACTTTTGTGGGCGTAAAATTTACTTTTCTGTTTGGAACTGAATGGACTCTTGGAATCCATCGAAAGTAATACAAAATTTCTTAATGCTTAGTACACGACCGCCCTCTTAGCTCTGCAATAACTCCTTGACAGTGCATTGCATTCCTGAACCTTTCATTTAACTTGGAGGCAGATCTTAGCATGCGATACACATTTAGATACTGTAGTCTCCAAAGCATTTACTAAGCTCCATTCAAGACGGAGCAACATCGCCTTTCTATTACTGAAATTCGTTCCAGCTCGTAGCTTTTACTAATTCTTCTGTCGCTGGGCTCATCAAGTATGTTAAAATATATTACGTGGTTATGCGGACACCGTCCTGCAAAGTAAAGCAACTAAAAATGAATAAAGTACCTACCGCATCTTTGTGAAACTGTGCTTGGATTTCTGAGCACCTTTATAGTGTCGAATGTAAAACATGGTATATCCAACTCTAACAAATTACAGGCCGTTTGAACTGACTATACAGTACCATCCTCACTATAAACATTCCATTACTTTTCTGTAGGAGTTGATAATAATAGTTGGTCGGACACACTCACTTAAGTCGGACTCGAAGCCATTCACGAAACGTCGATGGCCATTTTGATAATGCCTACCCAAGTTCCAACAACCACTCTCCTCCAATGACTGATTTATACCAAGTCATCGTGTTGGAAAACAAGTGCTTTCCTTGGCGCAATCCAAGGTGTCGACCTAAGAGTGACCCGAACTGTTGAATGCCCACTGGCGAAATGAGGGGAGAAAAACGTGGAGAGCATTCATATTTTTCTTTTAGAAAGTCTATAATTATTTCCCTTTAAGCAAAATCCTGACCGGTGAACGTCGTTATTAACATAATAGGCGTTGTTTCCATTCGAATTTCGACAACTTTTATTATTTCCTTGACGTAGCATGCACAATTGTTCTTCAAGGGAGGGAAAGTTCCACATATTAACGCCCTAATTAGGGGCAGTCAGCGTCATTTTTTTTTGGATATAGCAAATGTTTTAATGAACTGCATCGCTTTTGCTAATGCACTAAATGCGAATGCAAGTTTAAACGCCTTTAGTGTGTTGAAGAACATCTGATTAACTTCTCTATCATCATCAGCAGCTACAGATCCGTTTTGACCACCACAGACGGTTCATAAGTCCTAAAAGTGCCAATTTTTGGACAGTCTTACTAGTAATATTTGGACAAGGTAACCACTCATTACAGGAAAATTCCTCATGATATTTTTGTTGAGAGCAAAGTTAAGGTACTTATGCCAACCGCAAACAGAGTCCTCGTCTGTAGTGTCTGTCACTGTATGCTCGTATGTTCCGTCCGCTTCACACTTATTACCCCTTGTCTGCCACAGCGGTGGTGCCTGTTCAATTTAAAGAAACACTGTCAACATTACAACCACTTTTCCCATCGCATAGAAAATCGAATTCCAATAGTGGAGAGGAGGGGTGGGATAATATCAAGTTCCCCTCGGCGATGCATACACGTGTGTGGCAAGGGGTTGCTTGTGCCTATACGAAACCCCTTTTTTACCTCCCTTCTCCCCTTTTCCACTTTACCACGATGTTGAAGTCTGATAAACGCTCAGCCACGTGTGCGCAATGCGAAATGGTCGTCTAAGGGTGCCTGTTAGTGAGGGCGCGTGGATTGGGGTGGCAGTGGCGGCGGCAGTGGTAAGTTACGCGATGGGCGGAGAAGAGGGTAGAAAAGAAGGGGGTGAGGTGAGGCGCATGCTCGAGCAACTCATATGCGCAAACTCATAATGGGAAAGTAAACTCATCGATGCTATCGGCCTTGGAATGAGCTTTTAAAATCACCCTCTTATCTGCTTACAATAATCAGACTGCTTCAGTGAAGACAGCGATGCGGAAAATACAAAAATTTTGAATCTGCGGTGCGTTTAGCCGATCAAGGAAGAAATTCTCGTCATTCTTAAAATATAAGGCATTTATTGCTATAAAAGCCTATTAAGTGGATGCATTAGACCTAATGGAACGCAAAAGCTTCTCTTAGCATACCTTTTTAAGAACACACAATTGTTGACTTTTCATGGGGTTCGAATTCACATTTATGCATGCAGGTCGGACTAAAATTTGAGCTGTCATCATATTTAAGGGAATTTGGTATGCATATTGACAAGTGAACATATTTGTAGTTCGTTTGCTCTTTCATTTCATGTAGTCCCTGTTGTTGCGCTGCCACTACCACGTTACCACAATCTATACCACAAAATCGCTCCCTCCTCTCAAAGAGCTTCACGCGCGTTTGCGCCTGTGCGGGCGTGCGTGAATGCGTGCGTGCGTGCGTGCGTGACCACGTCGCGAGCGTATCAGGTGCGCGTGATTTTGCGAGATGCGCCCATCTCTACCACCATTAACGATTGGAATACCTGAACTCGCTGGATAAAGTGAAGACCCTTGCTGTTGAAGTATTCATAGTCTTGATGATAATTTTTTGTTTACTTTTGCCA
>UYWX01020375.1:87358-107245 GCA_900622495.1 Hydatigera taeniaeformis | reverse complement strand
CTGGGCGTTGTCTCCGCCACCGACAAGGCTGCAAGTTGATGCACACGTGAGAGAGAAAGGCGACGAGATTTGGTGATGTAGACCGCATGGGTGGGGAGAAGTGGAGACCAAATTGGAATCCTTCATGCTGTGGAGCGCTAAGTGAGGTGTGAATGATGGCATCGCTCTTCACCAGCACTCGGATGCAAGTCAACTCTCATTTGTGTGACGGCGAGCAGTGAGCAAAGACTGATGCAAGTGTGAGGGTGGAGGTCCGGCAAGTGTGTGGAGGTTGTTGTGTTGGCAGTGTGTGAGGGGATGCTGAGGGGGATGAGGCGAAGAAGACTAGGTGACTGTCACAGTAAAGTGAGAGAGGACGGTGGTTTTGCACTGCCTCAATGCAGATGCTGGAGGTGCATCTGTCATAATGGTATGCGTGTGGGCGACAGCCTCAATTTGAGTGCCTCGAAAGGCAGACATTGAGAACGGTGGTGGGAGGCATCGAAGACTGTTGGTGCATGAGTGGAAAGGCGCAGATGTGCTGATGTTTCGAGACCTGATGAGGTGGTGTTGCAATAAATATAGGAGGAGGAGGAGGAGGGGAAGAATAGCATAGTGAGGGTCAAGTAGTGACCTTCAAGAGCTCTTTTCTGCGTGTTTCCTAAATAGCAGTGGCTCACAAATCAAACTCGTGCAATAATGATGTCACGTTTACATCTGTAATGCCACAGTGACTAACAAACCGAGTAGCGACAAAAAAGGTGTTGGCATTGATGCCTCATCCTCCAATTGCGGAAAGAGGCGCAACGACTTGTGCAAGTCGGAAGAGACAGTGAAATGCACGCATGTGCACCACAACTCACCGAGCTGCAGGAGACACGCATAGGTGGTGGTGATGTGTGAAGGAAGTGGTGGTGGATGCACACTTGTGAAGAGGTGGACGCATGAGTTGAGGCGTGTCGAGTTGGCTGAGTGGTTTGCACCCTTCCCAAGCACTAGACGAAAGGAGTGGCAAAGCGTGGTGGAGGAGAGGTGGCACGGAATTGTGTGAGAAGGTGTTGCCTAGCAGTTGGCATCGCTGCGTTGAAACAGGGGATAGACAGAGGCCATGGCTCATCGTCTATGGCATTGTTAATGTCGCATTTACAGGGGCATGATTGCCTTCACTCAGGCAATTGACTTCGTCAGCATCTTCTTCTCCAAGTACACGGCAATGAAATCACACACTCTGAGTCAGCGCACGCTTTTGGCATCCACTTGGTGATCGTTTTGTGCCTTCCATACAGACTCTTGCCTTGGGTTTTTTCTCATCTCTTTTACTTCTTGTCGTGGGAGTGAAGTTGTTGCAAATTTGATCGCCCTTTTACCCCTTTTCGAAGCAGACGGCTCTTTGTATCGCCTTTTAAACTTTGAACAGTTATTGACCTCATATAAATTTTCTAACATCTAAATGGATATCGTCATCGTCGTTGTAACCGATTTCACCATGAAAGTAATTTCCAGCTCTACTTTAACGTCCTGTGGTTGAATGTTGTCATTTTTTTTTTTGCAAACCGTGGTGTTACTTGGCAGTCAGGCGAAATGACATGTGCGTTTTGCTTTGTTTTTTTTTTTCTTAAATTCTTGGGCGTCTTATCGACTAATGCATTTGTGGAGAGCGACAATCTCCACCCTCTACTAATTCCATTACCCCAACGTTATAGCAACAGGCACTTAAAATTTATCCATAAGCTGTGCTGACCCACAAGAAGTGACGCGGAGCTGCGTGTTTAGGCGAGACCGACAGCATCAGTGGTTTACAAATTTGACTTGTAAATTAGGCAATTATGTTCTCCCGCCTTTGTTCCGCTCCCACCCCCCCCCCTCCACCTTAACACCGGAAAATAATAACTTTACAAGGTCAAATCTGCGTTGAGAATGCATGGAATTGTGAATCATCATCTTTTCTGCTTGACCTCGGCTCCACACGGGAGGTTGGCCTCCTTTAGGCACTCACTTGAAGAAGCGGGTGTGAGGAGGGGTGTAGTTGTGGGGCGGGGAGGGGGGGGGACGAAGGGGGAAGTGGGAGCTAACTCGCATCCCCTCAGGGTCACAACGGTTTTCTCTGATCGGACTTTCGCTCCTCACCGATAAGGCGCATTTTAAGCAATTTTGTGCATATAGTAATTACAATTTTTATACTTTTTTTTTAACCATAAAACTTTCAATGATTATTTACTTGAAACCTCGGCCTCATTGGAATGAAGTAGGTGGTGCTTTTGTTTGGCTTACTTTAACAGTTAAAGAGGAATGCTGCTACATTCTGATCGGCTGTTCCTTTGAACAGAGGTGGCCTTTTGAATGAGCGGGGCGCTTCACCTCATCAAACACCTCCATACGTTTGTTTTTTACTTTCCTGCATGCTTCTCCACTCTTGACAAGGCATTTGTCAAAACGCTGGTAAGCATTCACCAAACTGAGGAAAGTGGGGAGCTCTGTTTGGTTGGTTGGTGGTGGTCAAGTCCACACTTGTCTTGCATGGCCTTCGGTGATTGTCATTTACCTCAGCAGAGGCTGTGTTACCCAAGAAGGCGACAGAGGTTCGAAATGAACAGCACTTCTTTTGGTTCTTTGTCAAAAATGCCACTCCTGAACGATCCAACACTAATCGGAGGTTGGAGTTGTGTTGTTGCCTGCACTAGCCGTCCTGATGTGATCGCGAAGTCGCAAAGTCCAAACGGCATTGTTTGGAATCACTAAATACCTTTTCTTTCAAATAAAAGCCGTTTTTCCTGACATTTTACCGCTACGTAGCCAAAGATGAAGTCGCCATCAACTTACAGACCGAAGAGTCTTGGAAAGGCAACGCCTTGGAAGTCCTCTTTGCTAAACCTATGAAATTCCTTCTTTACAGATATCCTTCTGCACCTTCGATGTCGCAGAGCTCACCTGAAGGCGACTACGTCTACGAAATTCCCGGTCTTGCAAGCGTAAGTGGAGGGAGAGGAGAGACAACATTCCTACCCGCTTTAGCACGCCCTCAAACCATTTATTTTATCCTTTTTTTTAGCCAGGAGATGAAAAGGAGGTGAAAAATCCCCTCTACGACAAATAAATGTCACCTTTGGATGACAGTGCGCTCACTGGAGCACTCCATTTGCTTATTCCAAATTGATGCTACCGTCTAGAATTGCTCTGTGCATTCCTCCATTGCAGTCGTCTAGTTTCATTTTGACAGGATCCCTCGCAAATTGTCAACAACACTAACAACAATATTTAGTATTTAAGAGTAAATTCCATTCACGTGTATGTCTGTGAACATTGACATGTTCATAATGATGGGGTGAGTTGACTGGAGTTCCTTTTTTGCCTCACATGTTGGATGCATAGTTTTGTGAAAATGTGAGACTTCAAACGCCCAATGCGTGGTAGACGGAATTACACTTTCCAAGAGGAGCACGAGAAAGGTGACAATCAGAGTGTAAGAGTAGAAAAGTTGAAAGGTTTTTGTTATTGTTCTACTTTAGTGTGCGGCTTGGCGTTTGGTTTTGTGCACCCGAGGAATGGCCGGAAGCTTCCGGTTTCGGTTGTGGAAGGCAGGTTTTGGTCAATACGCTGTGCTTTACACATTAGCAAGAGTGCAAAAGCTGTTGCTTCTAATAGTTTGACTTCTGTACATGTCTTTTGTGAGAATGAGAATTTCATGACCTATGCCTTAAAGGAAGGAGTGATGCTGCAAACGATTGTGCTATAAAGTTGCATCAGAGGGTGGAGCATCTATTATTCCGTCCAGCAATCGAAAACGAGTGATGTCTACACGACCCGGCTTTTGGCCCCTTTAATACGTACTAGGAAGACTCAGATCTCCACATCGATGATAAGTAGGAGAAACACATTGACTTTATTTTAGTTTCCACCATTTGCAACAAAATATCGTGGTTAGGATGAAGCATATATGCTTCCGAGGACTGAGACATGGCAACTGCTTTCGTCATCCACACCTTTCCTGTATTCCACAGGCAAGCGAGACCAATCGTGAACTGCGTGAATAAGTTTTGGTTTTGAGTTCTCTCCTCCAGGGATTGTATGCCGGTGTTGGCAATGCGAAGTCACGCTAAATCCTTCCATCCGAAATTGAGTCAAATCCCGTAATTGCATGTCTAAATTTCGAAATATGTTAGAGTGTAACATTAGTCTATGAATGCTGTTTTTGAACCTCGATGTTTAGAAAAAGCAGCTCTCCTCGTGTATATGGGAATTGATGATTGACGCTAGTGGTTCGTGAATGGTTCCATTGGGTAGACTGGCACTCGGACAATGCCGAAAGCTCTACTTCTTACCATCTGTCTAGGCGTAAATAATAAGCCAAGTATCGGACATTCTACAATAATAACAAATAGCTCGAGACACTACCATAAGGTCTGGAGACTTCCAATTTGACAGAAGAAGGCATTGGGTACTATACTTTGTTCTAGGAGTGCAACGGTTACTTTGGGATTCGTCTAAAACTTGTGCTCGTTGGCTGGCCTTCAAATTAAGCCGAAGCCCATTGCCCTCTTCTCCCAGAATCCAGGTACCAGTCCCTAACGTAATGCCTTCCTCTACTCGGCAGGAAGCCTCAGGACACTACATCGGCAGTGACTACATTAGCAACTTTAGACTTCACGTTGGATAGAATATATGTATTCTGAGGGAAGAAGAAGGGATGGAGCCATGGCATGGTCTAAAGGTCAGCCAACGTGTACAAGGGCCACACTGTAGCGTTCCGAGACCTCCTGGCCGGTAATAAGAAGTCAGTAAGTGCAGTTGGATAAATGTATTCTTAAGACAACAGGTCAACTTGGTCTAAGCATGGCCCGAAGGCTGGCTCACATATACAAGGTCTAGGCAAATCCTAAAGTGACCACCAAACTTCATGAACAATATACCACAGGATAAATATTTATAATCATACATAAATGATAGAAGAGAGTTAGCCAGCCAATACCGTGGGAGCAAAGTAAATGATAGAATGACCGCCAAGCATACAGCAGACCATAGAGACATAGAAATGATTAGATCTTTTTATCCAGCACAAGATTTCACGCAAACAGATCATCCACTTCGTGAACTGTATTTTATCATAGTGTAGTAAGTCGATTCGAGATCGTCCTAGTAAATCAATTAAATTTGGATCAAATCTTCTAAAATACATTAAATTTTTTCCCAGATTTATGGGAATATTATCTACTAAAGCATGAAAGCGTACCATGCTATTAGGTCCAAAATTTTTATAACTAAAAGGAGTTTGTAGGTTTTTTTATGATACAAATCAAATCAGTACCTGTATCTAAAGGTTAGGAAGTAATGGTAATACATTTTGAAAGCTTAAGCTGGCACTGGTTTTGTTCAATTGGCCAAGCCCAAGGAAAAATTGATTGGTTATAACCGAATGTCTTTGAGCTGCTGAAGTGGTATGGTATCAAAAATAGCCTATTGTCTGTTGAGCTATGTCTCATTCGGGAGATGAGGTTTGATGGTATTCGTTTGTTGATTTTTAGTCTGGGGAGGAAAATTCTTCAGCTTACTTTGAACCCATCGTCTCACGCCCTTTGATCGACGTTAAAACTCTTGAGGAGGATGAAGCATGCCTTTTCAGAGCGTATGTTCTTCTCTGTTCCCAATAATAGATAAATTAGTCGGGCGAAACTTTTCCGCTTTGATGCCAAATCAAACGAACCTGAGTGGAAAGAAAGGGGGACGGGGGAACTCAAAATTCTTAGAAACTTCACTACGCCTCACTGTCGAATCATCATGCGTCGAGACAAGACGTTGAAGGCATGCACTTTTTTTATACGCGATAGTTATGTACGAGTTTTGAAACTCATCATTTTCTTCGCCTTTTTAGATTTGTGCAAATCATTACATCCTTTCCTGTATGGAATTGCAACCAGTCACGGGTTCGAATAGAGGTTTCATTTGGAAGGCTCCTAACGATTTTGCGGATAAGGAGATAAAAGCCGAAATTTTGGGTGTTCGATTTGCAAACGCCGAAAGTATTCATTTAGTTATGCGTTCAAACATGTTCTTTTGCAGTTGCACTGGAATTCAAGAAGGTTTTTAACAACTGCAAGCAGTCGTTGTATGGGCTTTCAGATCAACCAGGTAATTCAAATTCTTGCATCACCCGAATAGTGTTCATCTTCTTTGCGCTTCGGTCACTCCATTTTGTTCTATTTGTAGCAAAGTGTTCCGATAGTGCTGTGGTAGAGCCAGTTAGGGCTACTGATAAGAAAACTTATTCTACGGCTCCAGGTTGTGAATCAAAGGCTGCAGCGGATCAGTTGACGGATAGATTGTCCAAAATTCAACTTCAGTCAACGATGGAAAACCAGTCAGTTGACGTGGCAGCTCATTAACTATTTTATTTGCGCAATTTTTTTCTGCAAAATTCTAATTCGCACAGCTTTTCATCAGGGTCACATTTGCAGTAATAAACTTAAATTTGCCTAAGCATCTTGCTATTAAGCCTAATTGTGCGCTGCTGGAGGTTGAGGAGCTTCTTTCAACCTCATCTTTCTCCTCTTGGGCTCAGCCTCTTCAGAATAATCGAGTTCCACCACCGAGTGCTTGTCGTAGATTTGAGTGTTTACGACCGATGGTGGGTAAAGACCTGGCATAAGTGGGAGCATCTGGTGCACTTTCGGTCACACGGGTCATAGTGGCTGTGATGAATGATGTTCGAGCTTTCAATGTGATCTCGAGGTTCTTTTTAGCGTCCCAGGCCCCAGGAGAGGTCGGACATTTTTCATGTATAGTTTCGGCGAAAATGTGACTTCTAGTTATCTAATGCGAGCGTTTGGTCGCAAATCTCAGTCATCTATTTTTCATTTCCCGCCTTACCTTGTTCTGCATCGAAAACCTGTTCTATTTATGTCGAATTGATACCGTTTTGTCCCATGTGATGCTGGTTGTTTTAAGTCTACGACTTGATTTCAAACTATAACAAGTACAACATAGTCCCAGATAAACTTATTTGGAAAGTTTAACCAAAATCGAGGAGTGTGTTGACCTTGGCATGGTGACATTTTGTACAAAATCTACACGCATTTCTGACTATGGTGTAGGTTGCATGAAAGTCTCATTCCCTTCTACTCACACTGTATAAAGAGTAAGAGTAAATAGGCGTTTGTAATCGGGTGGTTTCGAATGAGAAATTCGATGTCTTCCGCGGGGAGAGGAAAGACTACCAACGCAATCACCCCTGAAACTCCTTGGGAAGGGATCCTACTCGGTAACGTGGCGTCAGTTTTGTTTAATTAGCCATCAGTTAGAACGATACATCATTGTGGAGAAATGCTTGCATTCGATTATTCCTCCTAAATCGTCTGATGGTTTTACAAAATTTGGCTGGGATATGATTAGATTGGAGCTTATCTCGGTATGCTGTTGACCTCTGTCCTGCGAGTTGATTTTAGGCTCTTTTAGTATAAAAGTTTTTCACAGCGGATGCCACTCGGAGGTGTCTCAAGAAATTCTTTTAGAGATGGAGAGATGGGGCTGGCATCGACGTTGCTGCAGGCAGTTGCATCTCGTTTCACGAACTTACTGTCTGGTTAGGCAAACAAAGCATTATTCTCCAAGTAAAAACAATCTGCTGGTGTTGGTGCATAGCTGTAGGTAATTAAGCATTTGAAACCCTGTGAGTTGGGCAGATTCTATCACCCCGTTAAGCAAATCGGGGTGGCGCCTTTTTTTTCCGCAAGGCAGTGAAAATCGCTTTGCCTTTACACTGACTGAATGCGTCATTTTCTGCATTCTGCTCCCAACCTCATTACTTGAGTAACCAAGTTATGCAGCCTCTACCCCAAGAAATGGAACAAATAAAACTTTGGTGGGGTTAAGGGGTGACCATCCTGTTTATGTCTTGGTTTAATGCTCTGTGCGTGTATATCAAATCGGTGATTTTATTACATGCCTGTCAAATTGTTTGTTATCTGATTTATTTACCGTTCATTTAAAACCCAGTTACAGTTAAAGATGAAAAGTTTGACCATCATGTCTTCTCCAAGCGTGCTGGAAAGTGAACCACGAAAACAATCCCAAAGCCATTCGATGAGAAGAGGACCCATACTTTTCTAGAGTACTATACCAGTCTTTAAAGGTATCTTGAAGTACAAAAGGCAGCTGCATTGGTGTGGCGGACTGAGATTTCTTCCAAAGCAGCAGAATGCACATTAAACAAGTTTAAAAAATATTTAAGATGGGATTTGGCATGAACTTGATGTCGGTCTACTCGAATACCGTCAATTGTAACTTCTCGGGTGCAACACTTTGCCATCGCCAGTAAGTCAATTAATAACTTTGGTTTTAGTCTTGCTCTTATAGGCTTGAGCTAGGCCAAAGCACAATATCTCTGTTTTCTTCTCGAAAACATACTGTTGAGGTCAAAGTAATGCCTACATCCATTTGGTGAAAAGTTTCGGAACGCTGCATTAGGATTACTTAATGTGACCGTAAAATTTAACCACAGGTGGAAGTGCGAGAAGTCTAATGCTTTGGTTGGCGATCGCCAGCATGGGGTGGCTTTTGAGCCAAGCTATATGCAGTATTACTACGTTCGCCTAAATTGCATGCATTAAGCATAAATTAACGCCTTCTTTGCCTAGTAAAGATCCTCGGAACAGCACAAAGCATTTGGCATGGCGAAGCTCATGTCACAAAAAACAAGATAACTCATAAAGTAGCCAAATAACTATACTCTTTGTGTTAATTTATTTTGTTGATAAAGCGGTAGAAGTTACAGGATGATTTAAAACACATTTTTAATTCTGCGAAAGTTATGGGGGGGTGGTTTTTCGCATACAGATTACAACCATATGCACTGTTAAGCGCTTTAAAATGTGTTTACAATAATGATATGCATTTAAACCTCAAATTATTAAATGTTTCACCACGACAAATATTCTGCACAATACAACTTTAAGTAGTTTTGTTTAACTTAACCACTGTACTGAGTTATTGCACACGGTATCTACTGTTCCGCAGGTTTTGATAATGAGCAAGCCCAAGGTTGGAATTAATGGTTTCGGGAGAATTGGACGTCTTGTTCTCCGGTCTGCCATATGCAAGGGGACCGTAGATGTCTGTGCCATTAATGACCCTTTTATTGACCTCACTTATATGGTGTATATGTTTAAATATGATTCCACTCATGGTCCATTTATCGGAGAAGTAAAGGAAAAGGACGGGAAATTGGTAATCAATGGTCATTCGATCTCCGTTTATAAAGAATTGAACGCTGAGGCCATCCCTTGGGACAAGGATGGCGTTTACTATGTTGTCGAATCTACAGGTGTAAACACTGATATGGCCAAAGCTGGTGCCCATTTGAAAAACAATCGTGCTAAGAAGGTTGTGATTTCTGCACCATCTAAGGACGCTCCAACATTTGTTGTTGGAGTTAATTTGGATAAATACGACCCCTCTATGGCAATAGTTTCAAATGCCTCCTGCACCACAAATTGTTTAGCTCCGTTAGCTAAAGTAATTCATGACAATTTTGGGATCGTAGAAGGTCTAATGACAACAGTTCATTCCTACACAGCAACTCAAAAGTTGGTGGATGGTCCAAATCCAAAAGGATGGCGTGATGGTCGTGCCGGTGCCTTAAATATCATTCCAGCGCAAACTGGAGCTGCTAAAGCCGTCACAAAAGTCATTCCTGAGCTCCAAGGGAAGTTGACAGGTATGGCTTTTCGAGTGCCAACTCCCGATGTCTCTGTGGTCGATTTAACCTGTAAGCTTGCTAAACCTGCCACTTATGAACAAATCAAAGAGGTGGTTAGAAATGCTTCCCAAAGTCCAGCCTTGAAGGGAATTCTGGATTACACCGATGAAGATGTTGTAAGCATGGACTTTCGCACTAGCACTGCGTCATCTACTTTTGATGCAAATGCAGGAATATCACTAAACGATACTTTCGTAAAACTCATTTCCTGGTATGACAATGAGTATGGTTACAGTTGTCGTGTGATTGATCTCATTACGTACATGTATTCCAAAGACAACTAATTCTACCGTTGGTCCTCGTTCACCAATAAATGCACAAATGTGCTGTTTAACATTTACTGATGTTTTTATTAGGATGCGTTAGATCAGAAAAGGTTTAGTGTAAGCCTCAAAAAAGTCTGTTTTTGCAGAGTTCGTAGGTCATATGACAATATTCCATGCCATTTATCTGAATGTCAAAGATTAAAAATGTTCGAAGGTATGTTAATACGTTCTTCGATTTAAAGTGAAGTCAATTCCATATTATATCGTCAGATTAAAACTTTTAAATTGCCATACATTTATAAGAGCATAGTTCTTATTGAATGCAGTAGTATGATCTAAAGAAAATACACAATTACTTGAAAATTTTTGACATCTTAAAATAAAATTGAAAGTAGATTTAGCATTGTCTCGCTGCATTCAGCAGTTATCGAAAAAAAAAAATTTTCAAGTAGTCCATGAACTGCCTCAAAACAGTGGTAACGCCTACCGAGAGACAGTTTATATATGGCATGCATTAGTCCGCTCATCAGCAATAAAAAAGAACCCCCCTGCGTAATCATAAGCTATGCCCGTTCATGCCACATCACCCACAAACTCTTCACCCAGAATTAGGGGTCGACCTCTTGCTTGACCTCTATCAGGTAAAGGCGTCCTAACAGGAAACTGTTGCTTCAGTCCACCGCACGCCCAAGCATACGGATTCAGAGACAAATCAAGTAGCTGCCTTGGTGTAGTAGTGCGTGTCTTAGTAGCCCCTAAGTGGGCAGGTGGACAGGTGCGCAAATGAGAGTGGATGGCCTGCTTAATGAACGCCCTAAAACAATATAGTGAACTACAACACGATGATATGCCATAAAACCGACTTTGTTGAAAATCAACATTATAATGCAGTGCTTAGTGTGCAGCCACAAAAATATGAGCTCGAATCTGCCGAAACCGTGAGCTGATCGGTTTATCACTCGGGTTAAGTATTGTCAAAATTATCTTAAATGACTCAACAGCCAATCAGGAGTGAAAAGCATGAACCTGAATAAACAGATCAAGGTGCAATCACCCTCCAATTGAATCACTCCCTACCGCCTTGTCAAGACCTCGAAAACACCTATTATTAGAAATGTGATCTAAGACACCTCCATCAGAAAGTTAAAAGTTCCAATGCAGTCGTAACAAGGCATCTTTACAAAGCGTGAAATAAGAACTCATAGTTAGGAGGAAATAAAGAATGAGCATGAGAGATACTGAGAAATAAAAGGATGTCGAAATTTCAAATGCAGAAACATTCTTCAGTTGTTAGAAATTCATGACTTAGAAAAAAATGCATATCAACAAGGAAAATTGGGATTCAGCAGCAGATAATATGTGCAGGAAGCGCTATTCTCCCACTACAGCATTGATGTTGCAGTTTCGGTGGTAGTTGCTACCTGTTGAATCAGTCCATCATTTCCCACTGTACTCTCCACAACCCTCCTTCGTCGGTGGGCTCGTCCAACCAACTGTGCATCTACCACTAGACTCTCCGGGCTGGTCTGCGGTTTCTCCACAAATCGGTCAATCACATAGAGACGTTGTTTGCAGTCTCGGTAGCGATTATACTCACTCCGCAATCCATCGCGATCCCGTTTCGATGGTGGATGGTCTATGAAAGATCATAGTGACAAGAAAAAAGGAAGAATTTACTCGTCGCTTCTTGGACCCGTTTTTCGTAGTCGTGAAGGAAGCGTTGGAGTTTGTGTTTCACTGACAAAATTTCCGCTCGTCCACGAGTCAGTTCATTTGAATCCAGCCGCCTTGCAAGTTGAATGAACTCAAGAAGGGTGAGTTCCCAATTCAAGAAAATTGAAGATGGAGGTTCTGCACCATTGCTTATCAAAGAAGCGGTTTGATCTGTCTCCGTTTGAGAAAAGTTGGTTGATGATGTTCCTAGAAGGGTCTCTGGCATTAATGATTGTTCAAGGTTCATTAAGGGTTCAGGCTCCGCTACTTCGTCCGCTTCAGCTGTCCGTGTTCTGACGGCATCGGTAGAGGGTCGCGGGGCCGAACCACCGGAGCGTCCACGACTGAGACGAACAGCTGAATTAGAGGCGAGGCGAACCATTCGACGCACACAACGGTAGCGATCGTAGATAGGCTTCATAACTCGTTTTGTAATGGGATCCGATGGTCGACCCTTCGCCTTCTCGAAGTAAAGCAGACATTTCTGCAGATCCAGTTTCTCTTGTGCCAACTAGAAAGGAAGAAATATGATACGATACATGAATGGACAGAATAGTGGACGGGTGACAGAGCGAACAAATAATTCCGTGAAACTATTTCAGGATAAAATGACAAAGAGACGGCAGAATAAATGGACCTAGAAGTTTGAGATAAATTGAAAGGCTCGAAAGAGGCGTAAAGCTAGGAAGACCAAAGGTGGAGAATTGTGCATGATCAATTGAGGGGAACGAATTGTTGGATGGATCTCGGAGGAAGAGGTGGAGAGATTCGGGGGCCGCTAAAAACATCGGCGTTGATGCGTTGATGAGATGCAAATGAGGACACCATAACGGCGAATTAAGAGAATCCGGGAGTTGCATTGGCATAAACGCCAGGAGAATTACCGACTCAGGATGCACACGTGGCTTCTAGAGGTATTTGTTTAGGCAAAACGTAAATAAACAGATTAGATAGAAGTGAATAACTCTGCAACGGGTGAATGAATTGACAATCGACGGAGGAATGAGGCATGAAAGGATGTGGTGATAATGAGTGGATCAGGATTGAGTAAGAGTATGAGGATCGGTTTCAGAGGCAGACAAGGAATAGGTATGATAAACTGAAAATAGGTGAAACAGAAATAAGTCTTCAAATTGACGTGTCTAGGAAGTGGATAAGCGACTCACCTCCGCCGAGGACATTTGTTCAACATCCTCTGGACGTTGGCACTCCTTTCGTCGGGTTTCCAAAACCGCTTGCAGGACAGTAAGGAATCCCGCCACCTCAAGGTGAATGGGATCAGGTAGACTAATGTCCAAACTCGACGAGGGCTCCACCAGACGCACTTTAGAGGCACCGGAAAATATGGGAGCTTCACCTCCACTCGGCTGACCTGTCAACGGAATGCAGACATCCAAAGATCGTCGATTGCGTAGCTGTGGTGGAAAATCGGAAACAGTACCGTCATTATCCGATATGGCACCTATCAAAAGAAAACGAGCATCCAACTCACTCTGCTAAGGATGTTTCGCTTCCTCGGCCAAGTTAAAATGTGACGAGGTTGAGGAGTGACAGATTGACAAACGGGATTTGCAATGAGTACACGAGGTGGAAGGAGTGGTTGAAGCGGGGGGATATAGACATCTGAGGGATGAATGAAACAAACATTGGCTTCCGCAGAAGGGGGTGTTCGGAACTCCCCAAGAGCATCCTCTACGCCGTCAAAGTCGAGGTAGTTCAGCACGCCGTGATGAAGGCGACTAGTTAATTCGTTATGCTGGAACGCAATAGAGCTTATCAAAAGCAATGGTGGAGGATGGATGTTTGCAGGAGGTCTCAAGGACTCACACTGACAGGTCTAAGCGTTATCGCCTCTCAACGACTTCGATAAGGCGTGCCTTCACAAGTTAAGCCAACGCGTAACAAGAGAAAATTCAATGGACCCCTTTCATCTTGACAACTATTGTACTGCTGTGGTCACGCGTTAGCAACAAGCTATTCAACGTCCCGGTACTTAATACGACATAATTTTGGGGAGTTTCAAAATCGATGTCCGATTCATTTGTTTTTTTTAAAATATACTTTTAAAGGGACAAGGTAAGTGAAAAAAAAGCATAACTACGAGTACGGCTAAACAATGCGTCCAAAAGACTTCGGCCAACAGCTCAACCAATCGGTTGCACTTGACACCTTCATAGCCCTTAACAAAAGTTGATGCTATTTTTTATGAATTGGTAAAAATTTCTGTTAAATAGGAGTAACTCAGCAGAGCCAACCGATCGTCAAACAAGTCAAACACCGAGTCACACGCAAAGTAGCCGCCTTCAGTAAAAGGGAAGTGTTTTGAGATTCCCTTCGGCCTGGGGCAAATTAAGTCTACAAGTGATGGGAGTTGTAAATCTTGACAGCAGCATGAAGACACAGGCAATGCAACCACAGGCTAAAAACGCCTTTTGGGGTGCTACCGATAAATGGTTTTACCTGTTTGGGGGATGAAAAGACATGCGATGGACGATATTTGGCTCGAGGAAAGTGGTGGGTGAAGGGGGTGGTGGACGATGCGCCCTCCTTCCCCTCTTCCACGTGTTTTGCGTCTTCATCCTCCTCGTCTGCATCGGATGTCGGGAAGGCGGAATGCACATCATCCACTATGGACTAAGACAGAATAAAACATTACGATTGACTAAAATTAAAAAAGAAAAAAACTCAACCTTAACATTTTGCAGCAATCAGTTGCCTTGTAATCAGGATGCCGTACAATAAGATCGTGACAACTCTTCGACTCCTCCAACGCAAACTCGAGAGGACAAACAGAATCGCAGTAACCAAGAGGATCCCCTACTTCGCCCTACAGGTGGATAAGCCTTGTTTTATGAGCTTCCAAACTTGAAGGACTACAGATTTGTTTGTAAAAATAACCTTATGCACACACGAACACACAGGCACACCTGTGTTCCGTGCACGCACAAGGACAAAAATGCAACTAAACTGCTAGTCGTCAGGGGAGAGACGATGCACAAAAAAGTAGACTCCACTCAACAAGCAATAAAGCAAGGTGACGAAAAATGATTGCCTCCTCTCCTCCCCCCAAAAAAAAATTAAATAAGCAATCATTTGAAAGAAAACGTGGACGCGCAGCACCTCGGTGATCAAGTGTTAGGCATGAATGTCGGTGTAGTTAGGCCTCCTCAAGTCCTCACATTCCATACACGCCCCTCATATTCTCTCCTGTGGCCTGCTTCCAGCAGAGACGATTCACTCTCTCCTCTCACCCCCGGGCCTTGGAGCGGATGTTACAAATCAAAACAACCGTTACAACAGAACTGCAACCGCATGCTTGGTGGGTGACCATGCGAAACATTTACCGCTTCCTCCACCGCATGACCTTGAGTCATCATCCAAGCGTCAACACTTACAGTGGCCGAGAGAATGGAGAAGACGTTCTCTCAGCTCACCACGTAACGTTTAATGTTCAGCAAAAAACAGGTGTGCGAAATTATTTGCACAGGGGAAACTGCAAAAAGAAGTAGAATTGCTGGGTTGGGGTCGAAGGTGAGCACATCCAAGTTCCGATTCGACACTGAACTCCCAACTTATTCACCTCTCTGATTGCATAAATCTATTTTTTTTTAATTATTTAAGGCGTCCACGGGTAACAGTCTTCTACCCAATTTCATCCAACAAAAAGTAATGCCAACTTTGAGCAGTTGGAAAAACACTGGTCTTTCATTCAGTCATGAGATTTGTTCGAGTACGAGACAAATGTCTTCACTGAACCCGCTCAAAGCAGAATGGATAGGCAGAAGGTGTCAGCGATAAGGAAGGGACAAATTTTGTGGTGAAGTGACAGGTGAAGGAGATGGGCCTGCTATTGTCACTTAATAAAATTGCATCCAGTCCATCCTACACGTCCTCCACATTCGTCAAAGGATCAAAACCAAACGCCACAGTAAGCAAGGCTAAAGCCGAGTTTCGACAACAAAAATGCGCTGACATCGTCAGAGTCTAGACTGTCTACGTCTACAAGCAACAGCGACAAAATCAGCTCCCACAAATATGGCAGTAACTAATGCTGAGGTTGGCTGTCAAAACGACATCCCGCAGGTTGTTGACCTAGTGAACTCACAGGGCATGGAGTAAGGGATGAACCACCGCTAAGGATTTATGACAGGATGTGACAGCCGTAAGAGATGCGAGTGTCCTACAAAAAGTGTGCCAAACAAGACAACAAACAATGGAAGGCCATAGGATGAGGCTTCAAGAAGGCATTTAATGTTACGCAGCTCAATGAAGTGGATGCCTTTTCAAGACAAAACGGTTGACAGAAAATACAATTTAAGAATACTGTTTTGCCTTAAATAATGTCCTCCTTTGGAAAAAAAGACTACTATAATGCTAAAAAGGACGAAAACAATGGAGACTCACAAACTTGTTGAAGACTTCTAATCATTATTTCGCATTTCTATAAACGATGGTGGTTGCAATTTTAACCACTACGTCAAGATTGCTGACAAAACGAGGCTCTCAAGGAAATGAAAATCGCTATGGAAGAAGGAGGGGACAGACGGAATCTCCACACACGAATCATTGCCCTCCGTCTCAAATACCACAACTGCTCGAAGCAAACATAAGTGCTGCCTTATTTCAATTCTGGCTATGAAAAGCACGACACTTTCTCCACTAATTGTAAGGGTTTAGTGACAAGAAAAAGGCATCCCTTTCTTCACAAGCACAGGGCACGACGTTTATGCCGCATCGCTCGTACAATCCTCACCCGGCACTGGTTGTTCGGCCGCTTATTTGACCTCCATCGGGTGAAGGCTGTCCGACAGACAAATGTTGTTCTAGTGTGCTGCATGGACAAACATACAGACACAGACAAAACAAGCATTTTCTCCAGTGTAGCGGTGTGCGGTTTAGCAAGTGTCAGACAAGGGGATGCTGTCACGGACCTTTTTCTCGCCTGAGGAGCGCTCCGGCACAGTGCTGCAAAACGCAGCACGATGAAGGATCCTCAAAGCCATTCGTCTTCGCAAGTTAAGGGAGGCCTACCAGTAAACCCTGTCTGTCCGTCTGCTGGTAATTTGGCGACCGAAGACACGACAAATTATCCAATACATGCACACAAAAGAAGTGAGAGCCAATGGATCGCCTGTCTGTCATCTGATATTCATGTAGGACTCCACAACTTCCCACCTTCACTTGACAATGTTGCGAGTTGTGCCATATTTTAAGCACACTAATGAATATTCTTCGTTATACTGTTTGCTTCCAACTACCTGAAGCTTTACCAAGAAGAAAAGGCATTTCTATAGAGGAAGGCAGACGCATTTTACATGCTGGAATAGATATTAGCTGCGTTGGGAACCTCGGAGAACCTTTTGGTTACGTAACAAAGAGGTGACCAAGGATAGGACAAGACTATGCGACCAAGACTTGCTTTCTGCTTTGTTAAAAAAAAACAACGTCAGGGGAGCATTCAGGAGGAGGGAGGGGAGGAAATGCCTGCTGCTTTAACAACAAGCCAGTAAAAAAAGGAAATATGTGCACCAAGTAGGGGTAATTACGAATGTCCTTTGTTGGGCGTTCGGTGGACACTTGTCAAACCACCTCCTAGTTAGCTAAAAAGTACTTCCGTCCCACGTGTGGGCCACCACTGCATTCCGAAGACATGACCGTCAAAATGCAGGCGGCATTGATTTGTATAGCGCATTAGTAGCATCACACCTTCATGCCTTGACCTTAGGGACTCAGCTAACCTGTCGGTCGAGGGGTGAAAGGTTTTGAGAGAATCGGTGCTGGAGGTTTCACCTTAATTGGTTAAATGAGCGAAAAGGGGGTAGTTGATTGCGATTTCTCGCCAAAATAAATGTGTTTGCGTGTGCGTTTGCATGTGTGTTGATGACTCACATCAACATCACACGGAAATGTCCGCTGTCTTGGTTATGATATGGACAATGGAGGCAAATAAGGTAAGACAATCAACACTTAATCAAACATGCAATCGATCACTCTGCCATAGTAACCAAATATTAACGCATCAAATATGATATAAGGCTTTTCCAACAAGTAATGCTGAAAGGGTACGATTTGCTTTGGGCGAACATTTTACCTCCCGCAGGAGTTACAACCTCGGTCCAGCTCAAATGGTCATACTCTTGATCCAGGGTTACATCTATGGCAAGTAGATTGCAAGCCAAAAAAAACTCGGAAACCTATTCTCCCAGTTTGATAAACCTCCATCAAATGGACCACAAGACTACTTTAATGGTCTGGCTTGCAGAGTCAATCAACTCGGATGAGGTATTGTGATATGTGGGTGAAGTGATTACACCACGAAATCGTGTCCTCCAATCTCCTCTACGATTTGGGGCTAATTAAACCGCAAGCCACACATGAAGATACTCATACAAATTACGTGGTAATAATAGAGGTGAATTGGAGAAAAACAGTACCTCCTCCACATTTAGAGGAGACTAATGGGACCCAAAATAACGGTCAAAAGACGCTGTAATTTAAAAAAAAAGTGGGTAGGAAGGAATGCGTGATGAAATGGGTGTGTGAAACGGGCTCCAATTCTGTTGAAGTGCATTAGGTGGATGAGATTCACTTGATCAGACTAGGACGTTACAGACCGCAGAAAAACGATAGCCTCAAACCCAATAAAGCCGTTCACATGCATTGCAGACAGCGGGACCAACCGTTTTCCCTGCCTCTCCTTAACGAAAGGGTCGTGTGTGCTTCACACTGAAAAAAGCGTTCAAAATAAGCGACGGTCTTTGCCATTTTACCTGATTAACGCAAGGTCTTCCTAAATTACGTTCACTAGGCTTTAGTAATGTGGCATTTGATTCGCGTGGGAGTCGTCTAGCAGTTAGAAAGTAGGCATTTAAAATGATATAACATTGGCACCGTACTATTCAGAGAATGGAGGTACAAAGGTAATGCGTGTTGTTTGCCTTGCACCCAATATGAGCAAAAGCAAAGCCTGTAGGAATGCCTGAACCTGCAAACTTCTCGTGCCCGACCTTGAAATTGAGTCATTTTACACTGTCGAAAATAGGTTGCTGTGTCAACACGGGCGTAGGCGTGGATGTCTCGGTGGGTTTTGATGACGCCTAACCAGGGCACAGAAGTGGATACTATTACTGAAATGTCAGAAGGGAATGCCCTATGCGTTGTGTCTGTAACATTACAGACAGTAGATTTCCGGCCTTTCATTTTATTGCAACAGACTGGAATAAATAGATGATTAAAGAGGAAGAGAACACTTAACACGGAGGGGAAAGATATCGTCTCTATAAGTGACTGCTTTCTCCAAGAACTAGTGCCATTACTGATGTAGAAGAAAGCATAACACAAAATCAGTGAGTCGCCATTGCTACTATTTGCTCTAAAAAAATACCAAGCCAAAGTGGATTTAAAAAAACCACCTGCTTCATAGGGTAAGCATGTAGAAAAAATACACCCTTGTTTGCTCAAGTTTGTAAACGAAGCAAGAGGTTACCCAACCATAGAGAAAGAAGAAGACGAAAGTACGGTGAGAAGTCCTTAAGAAGTGCATTAAAAAGTTGTGGATGAACGACTTCTGTACACTCGATGCATTACATTATTCATTGGCCAAATGCCACCCAAATTCCAAGTCTATCGCAAGTCAAGCCATGCTGGTATGCATCGGCGCGCACTTCATCCATTTGTTCTTTCTTTTATCTCAGAACCACGCATCGGCTCACCCACCCATCTTCAACGCACGAAACTTTCATTTAGACATGTGGTTCTGATTCACTCACTACCCCTCTGTCCACCCATTGTCATTTACCTACAATGACTATCCTTTCCACGCTGTCTGGCTGTACCACACCCACATGTGGTGAGAGGGCGACCGAACAAACGGAGTTTCCCTTTACTCTGCATTCGTGTCACTCTCACTGGCACATCGGTCCAACCAGTGACCACCACTTTTCTTGCAGCATTCGCCACACCTCACTCCAATCTTATGCTTCGTTCACAGCGAAAAACAGGAACAAGGGGGGTGGGGGGTGGGGAGGGTGGGAGTGTGTCGGTGTACGGAAGAAAGCAACAATTAGCCTACCGCTGTCGCGTTGGAGGTGTCACGAGTGTGAGTGTAGTGGTAGCTAGAGGCTTGAACACACTCAACTCTCATTGGTTTCGCACTACTAACAACTGCACAAACTGAATCGG